>JADBJO010002830.1:25000-37500 GCA_016801955.1 Conus betulinus | reverse complement strand
GCATCAGTCTCTTCCACGTGGTCTGAAATATCAAGCATTGTTCTCTTGATATGAGGGGTGCTGGGTTCAATCCAGGATTCAAAGAGAGAGATTTTCTTTTCAAAGTCAATATGTGTGCAGATTCTCTCTTTCTCTCTCTGTTTCATGCATGCACGCACGCACGTACACACACACACACACACACACACACTCGCATGAACTTATGCGTGCACAACACACACACACACACACACACACACACACACACACACACACACACACACACACACACACACACACACTTACACCAAACTTTAAACAGAGGTCCCTTGTGTGAATGCATGAGCTTTAAAAAGAAAAGGAAGAAAGGAATGGCAAACCAGTAAATCCCAAGCCCCATAGAAGAGCTGGCTGTCTTGAGCTGATGGGATGGACAACAAAAACAGCCAAACACATAAACAGGTACTAGAAGCATCTTCACCCACAGAATCCAAAACCCAATCTTCCCCTTTCACACCAAAAATTCAAACATCAAAACGGAAAACTTTCAACATTTTCTCTGTGTATGTGTGTGTCTGTGTGTGTGTGTGTGTGTGTGTGTGTGTGTGTGTTCTGTGTGTCTGTGTGTGTGTGTGTGTGTGTCTCTCTCTCTCTCACTCTCCGTCTCTCTCTCATCTCAGTCTCTCTCTCTCTCTCTCTCCCCCTCCCCCTCACTCACCCAAAGCCCAGAAGGAAGCGCACAATGACCAGCTGCCAGTACTCTTTGACTAGGCCGGTCAGCACCGTGGCCACTGACCAGAAGACCAGACAGCCGGCCAGCAGGACTTTGCGGTTGTACAGGTCAGCGGCGAAGCTGATGAAGATTGCCCAGAAAAGGTGTACACCAGAATGAAGACGGGGCCGGCAAGGATCTGGTATTCCAGGCCCTGCCCGTTGTAGTCCCACACACAGGCAGGCTGACCTTCCGGGGTCAATGTCGCAAGGCAACTGACGTTTAAAAAAAAAAAAAAAAAAATCCGTAAGAATGAAAAGTTAGGTCACTGTGCTTACACAGAAACAAACTTCAAAGAACAAAAATTACTGTGCTGCCGAACAGGGCTGAAACGCTTGTCTGAGGGGGGGGGGGGGGGGGGGGGGGGGGGGGGGGGGGGGGGGGGGGTGGGTCTGAAGACCTTCTGCTGTCAAAGCTCACCCTAGAGTTTTTTTTCCTTCTGACTGCTGCTGCCGAACGAAAGAAACAGATTACAAAGCAAGCACGACACGTTTCAAACTCTTTGGTCTTCTCCAGGCAAGACAAACAACATTCAAGGCAATCAAAGCGAAGAACGAGTGTCATGTAATGCGGAGCGATATTTCGTATGCTACGCGATTACATGAGACAGTACAGATTAACAAAAAGATTATTGATTCGTGGTTTACACTATAGGTTAATCGTGTGACACAAGGGAGCGTATTGACTGAACGTGGCCCAGGGTTTGAGTGAAATTTTTAACACTGTTCACGCGATTTGAATATAAACAGGCGTTGACCTGTATCGGTGCAGGCTCTGAGAATGGAACAGATGATTTAGATGAAGAAGAGGCAGACTGTGCCCATTGATAAAGGCAGAGGCCTAACACACATACAGAAGTATGTGAATAGTAGTTGATTGACCGGTACTCAAGCCGCAAGTATCTAATTTTATATTGTGAGAATCTAGATGATTCTCCATTTTGTTTTCAACGGTTATTGTCGTCGGAACCGAAACCGAAACTATGTTTGAAAAATTGAAGAGTTCAAAAATGTTAAAGTGTAACATGACTGCTAACTGGCTGGCAGTGTTTTTGAACTCGTGTTTATCTGGTTTTGTTATAGCTGGGCCGACTCCCCGTGCGGTAGGGGAAAGAAGAGACTGGAGATCGGGCACTAAGGTGGATGGCTGGGGGCTGCGCGCGTTCCCCGGGCGAGTTCCGATCCGCGGGAAGATCCAGGTTGGGCAAAACTTTGTCGCCAACCAGTAAATGTGATATGTAGTAGTGGCAATATGGGATCCCCGCACAGAGGAAGCCAGTTCCGGACACCACAGAGAGTGTGTGTGGACACTTGCAGTGAGTAAACCTGCAATAGTGACTTTCAAAGAAGCTGATTGGTTGCATCAGCTGAAAGAATCACAGAATATGAAAATATATAAGCTTTGATTGATGCCAGATAAAGAACCCCCATGGGATTTTAAAAGATTAAGGAGGAGGGGATGAATCAAAATTGACCTTTGTTTGCGCCTTATGTGTATGGAGTGGATGCAGTTGTGTGCGGAGGAAAGACGTCAGGTTCCTGTGTGTATGTGCATGCATGCATGGATATCCAACGTCTGACAGTGGTGACCCCGACTTGGAACTTTGTTTTTGTTTCGTACCCCTCCCCTTGGTTGTGATGTTCCCCACCCCCATTTTGAATTGGGAAAAAAAATGATTTGCTTTTTAAGGTATTACTGAATGTTGTGTGGGAACAGTTGATTATTACGTATATAATTACCTTTTCTATTTGGATACATCTCTTCCCCCCCCCACCCCCCCCCCCCCCCCCCCCATTTTCTTTATATTGTAAAAATTTCCATTTAAACCCCCCCCCCATATTTCCTTTCTTGATTTATTATTCAGCAATTTGAACAGAATTTGCTGTGAAATCCCCTCCTCCTTTTGTATTCCCACGTTTTTTTTTTTTTTTTTACTCGAGTATTTTAAGGAGTATTTTAAGGATTTTCATGTAAACCCCCCCCCCCCCCCCCCCCCCCCCCCCCCCTCATTATACCCTCCCCAGTACTTTATCAATTTTTTTTTTTTTTTTAATAATTTTCTTGTTTTTTAAACCCCTCTTGTACTTATTATTAATTGCATAAATTGTATTCCTTTCATTATTTTGAATCAGTTTCTTTATATTGTATCCATTTCCTGATTTTTTATTTCAAATTTTGAAATAATTTTTGTTTTGTAACCCTCCTTTATTTTTATTGCAACTTTGATTTATACCTACCCTTTGTTTTTTTGTTGTTTGTTTTTTTTTTTCTGGAGTGGCAAAATAATTTTGTTTTCCCCCCCAACCCCACTTAAGACTTAGTGTTCACTTTTCATTGTACCCCCCCCCCCCCCCCCCCCCCCCCTTCAAAAGTGTCCCTATGTAACTTTTGTGTGTGTGTGTGTGTTTTTTTTTATATTCTAGTATTTTTGTGCTAGTCCCGTCTCAATTATACGGGTGGGCTGTGCCAGTAGGGTAGTCCAGAGGGCTTTTTCTAATTTCTAGTCTTACTTTTTTCTTACTGTCTTGGTGATTTCCACTCTGTCTACTTTTGCTGTTTTCTGACTTCATTCTCTCTCTCTTTTCGTCTTTATCAATAGGCACCTATCTAGTTTGAAAATTTTCATTCTCATCTCATTTCTTAGGTAGGGTTTCTGATAGTGATTGTGTATTATCCCCTTTTTTAGGTGTTTGTCTTTTCATTGTTTTAATTAATGTTGTTTTAAAGATTTTTTTTGTGTGTGTATGTGTAAGGATTGTTGAGTGAGTGCCTCTTTTTCTATTTTCTACCTCTGTTTTTTGTAGGGCATTGTTGTTCCATAGGCTGGTGAGCTTCCACCTTCTCTTGCGGGTAGCAAGGGGGGCATGGCGATGGGAGACTTAGCTTAGCCTTACGTAGTTCTTTTTTTTTTTTTTTTTTTTTTCACAACCTTTTTCTTTCCTATTATTTGAATTCGATTTTTCTCCTTCCCCCCTGGCCACTGATTTGATCCAAAAGGGGTGATCATTTTGGAGGCCTGTCCAAATAAAACAATTTTTTTTTTCTTGGAAATTCTTCTTGGTTTTTTTGCTGTTTGAAAACATTTTTTTTTTTTTTTTTTTTTAGTGTGTATAGGAGTGATTGGATTTTGGTGTGAGTGGAAGGAAATTTTATACTGAAACTTTTTAAATTCATTTTTCTTTCTTCTTTTTCAAATTTAAAGTAAATTTTCATTGTTCTTTTTTTCTTTTTTTTTCATAAAATTTTTCATTTTTTTTTTTTTTTTTTTTATTATCTTAAAAAAAAATTTTCATTCAAAATGTCGGCCTTTGAGACCTACCTGTCTCAGGGTAAGACGTTAGGCCTTGATGGGCCGGACTTGATTCAATATGTCAAACAGTGTGAGGATCGCGCTGAGCGCGCTGAGCGCGCAAGAGAGAGGGAAGAAAGGAAAAAGAAAAAGAAGAAAAGAAAAAGAAGAGAGAGAGAAGAGAGAGAAGAAGAAAGGAAAGAAAAAGGGATAAAGAAAAGAAGAAAGAAGAGAGAAAGAAGAAAGGAAAAGAAAGAGAGAAGAAAGGAAAGAAAAGATAGAGAGAGAGGAGCAGACAGAGAGAGAAAAGAGAGGGAGCAGAGTTAGAGAGAAAGAATTAAAAAGCCATGGAGTTAGAGTTAGAGAGTAAGAAGCTTCAGCTTGAAATGGAGAAAATTAAAAGCTTTTTTGGTGTAACAGACAATGGTTCTGCGCAGGGTTCTGGTGATGCGAAAACTATATTCTTCTGGTCGTTCTCCTTATATATCCCCCCAAGATGCCTGTCTTTGATGAAAAAAAAAGATGAGATTGATGCATTTTTGTTTAGATTTGAGAGTCATGCTACTTCTTGCGAGTGGGCCCAAAGATAAGTGGGTATTGTATATTGCGTCTCTTTTCAAGGGCAGTGCGTTGACGCGCTGTATCATTCTTTGGGCAGCGAAGGATACTTTAACATGGGATGAACTTAAGGATGAATTACTTAAGCGTTACCGGTGTACCGCCGAAGGATTTCGCGAGAAATTCCGTACCGTGCGTCCGGAGAAAGGCGAGTCATTTCCCTGCGTATTTGATTCGGTCTGCGCATTTTCTTGATCGGTGGATTGACTTGTCCAAAACTAAAAAGGATTATGCGGAACTTCGTGATCTGTTTTTGCGTGAGCAGATTTTAAAAACAGCGTTTCAAAGGACTTGGCTGTTTTTTCTAAAAAAAGAAAGGTCGGTTGCGAGCGCTGAAGAAATGTGCGAGCTTGCGGAACAGTACAGGACTGCGCATCCCTGATCGGACGTTTGCCCGCAAGGGAACGGACACGGTTTTTGATGTAAATGTCGCTTCCTTCGCACATCACCAAAACAGTGTTGGTTCATTGTTCAGACCGTGGATTTGGCTCTTGGCGTTCAAATCAGAACCGTAATCGTTACCGTGTGGAGGTCAAAAAATTCCCGCGGTGTGGTCAAAATTCTCGTAGCGGACGGGGGATCATGGCAGCCGGTTTGAACAGTCTGCTGCTACCGGTGTGGTGGTCAGCAGTCTGGGTCATTTGGGTGCAAAATACCGGTACACCTAGAGGTGTGGTCAAACAGCAGCGTCTAACTCTCGGTATCCGCGTAACCGTGGGCCGACACAGCGCGGACAGGCTCATAATACCTCAGGTACACCCAGCAGTTTGTTACAATTGTGGTTGCTGGTTTCATAAAGCTCGGGATTGTCCATCTGTAGAGCAGTCAGCAGTCAGCAGTGAATGTCGCGGGTATGTCAGACAATGTTTCGGATCCATCTATCTACTGTAGCCCATTCGATGGTGTCACATGTTAACACTGACGGCTTACTGGTTGAGAGTCAGGAAACTGTCAATGGGTTTCACTGTTCTGTGTTGAGGGACACACAGGTTGCACTACTGCGGGAGTGTGCGCCGCGCCGTTCTTTTTTGTTCTTCCGCACCAGTTCACTCACTGGTGAAGAACAACATTGTCGTTCTTTTTTGAGGTAAGATTGAGGTTTTTCCCTCTTGCTGTGGTCTCAGTTAGTACACCTTACTTTGAGGGTGAGGTGCTTGCCTGTGTTATTGAGAACCCAGTAACGGATCTCATTCTTGGTAATCTTCCAGGTGTTACTTCAGCAGCATGTTCAGGTGCTGGGTGGATCTTTTGTCCCATGTAATGTGACTACTCGTTTACAGGCAGCAGACAAGGAGAAACAGTTGCCTGTACCGTTGTCAGTGCCCTGATTTGTCTGTGCTGGATGTACAAACAACCTAAGGAATTTGCTGCTATGCAGAAAGCGTGATGCCTCTTTTTTTGAGCATTTTGTTCTCTTCAGTGTGTAACTGAGGTACCTTCCCCTTTGACTAAGCCTGTTTTTTTTTTTTTTTTTTGATGTTCTATGTCGCTTGGTCAAGGACAAAGGTGAAGTTAAGCGTCAGGTGGTAGTTCCTCAGGAGTTACGTAACGTTGTGCTTCATACTGCTGCATGACAGCATTTTTTTTCTGGTCATTGTGGGATCAGACGTACTCTACAGCGAGTTCTTGCATCGTTCTTTTTTGGCCAGGAGTGTCTCAGTCAGTCAAGGAGTAGTGAGTATTGTCGTTCATGTGATACTTGTCAGAAGACTGTGTCTCGTAACCGCGCGTCCCTGTGCGCCGTTGCACAAGATGCCGATGCCGTTGTTTTCAGTACCTTTTGAGAAAGGTAGCGATGATTTGATTTGGTTTGTTGGTCCTTTTTGGAAGGTGTCTTCTTCTGGCTTTCGGTACGTTCTGACGTTGGTGGATACAGCTACTCGGTTCCAGAGGCTGTCCACTCAAACGTATTGATACAGTCACTGTGGCGGAGGCTCTTCTTTCTATTTTTTTTTCAGGTATGGTTTGCCTTCCGAAATTCTTACTGATTGTGGTACTCAGTTTGTTTCGGACGGACCTGATGAAGGAAGTGTACCGTCTGTTGTCTATTTCTTCTGTTACCACTACTCCATACCACCCTCAGTCTAACGGGATGGTGGAAAGGTTTAATGGCACCTTGAAGTCCATGCTGAAGAAGGTTTGTCGTGACTGTCCCAAGCAGTGGGATCGGTACATTCCGGCTGTTCTGTTTGCATATCGGGAGTTGCCGAATATGACTTTAGGGTTTTCTCCTTTTGAGTTACTTTTCGGTCATTCACCCCCGTGTCCCTTCGCTTTGTTATCGCTTTGTTAGCTGATAAAGTGTGGACTGGCACACAGATGACTGACGATGACAAAAAACGTTTTACCAATATGTACATGACTTGCACAATCGGATATGGACAGTTGTGCTCAGGCACAACAGACCGCTGACAGTCAGACCGAGTCAGACCGACAAGTATAAAGTGTACGCAGACAGAAAAAGAGCTCTCCTCGTTCATTGAAAGTGGGTGATCAGGTTCTTGTTTTGCTCTCTGATGAACAGAAGAATAAGTTGAAGGTTTCCTGGAAAAGTCCTTTTCTTGTGAAGGAAAAGTGTTCACCTGTCAACTATCGTATTGACATGCATGGAAAGTCCAAGGTTTTCCACATCAATATGTTGAAAGAGTATGTGGTTCGGACGAATGTTGCTGTCAATTTCGATGTTGCTCTTTGTGTTCCTCAGGATTATTAGACTCTGCGTCTGCATTGTCTAATGAGTTACCTGTGGATTTGTGTTGTTTCCACTGGTGTTTCGGATGCAGAGTGTCACACATTCCCCTGTTTCTCCCCCGTCGGGTGTACAGGATGTACATTGTTCCTCTGTAGGAGTTGTACAGGATGTACATTGTTCCTCTGTAGGAGTTGTACAGGATGTGTACAGGATGTGAGTTGTGACGAGTGACGACGTTTCATTACCTACCTTGTCTGTTCAAGGCGAGACATTTCGTGATGTAAAGGTTGCTCCTGAGTTGTGTCAGACACTCAAAAGTCTCAGTTGATGAGTGTTTTGGAGGATTTTTCTGATGTCTTGACAGATACACACCAGGGAAGGCTGTACAGGTAGATCCACACTGTATTAATCTGACTACTGATGTTCCTGTTAGGGTCAAGTCTTACCCTTTGCCTTTTGCAAAGAGGGGAGATCATTCAGAGAGAGGTTCAGGTTATGTTGGATCTTGGAGTGATTGAACCGTCTGTCTGTATCACCGTACAGTTCTCCAGTCGTTCTGGTGGGTAAGCCTGATGGCTCAATTCGATTCTGTATCGATTATCGATTATCGGGCTCTCAAATAAGGTCACTGTGTTCGACTCTGAACCGATTCCAGATGTTGAGGATATTTTTTTCTGTCGTTTGTCTGAAGGTCGGTATTTTGTCAAAGTAGACCTTGCGCGAAGGGATACTGGCAGATACCTATGTTGCCTCAGGATAAGGAAAAGACTGACTGCGCGTTTCAAACTCCTTTTGGGTTGTTTCAGTGGACAAGAATGCCTTTTTTCGTTGCAGAAGAACGCACCAGCTACATTCGCAAGAATGATGCGGAAGCTGCAGTTGTATCAGTTTTTCAGCTTTCAGCTGTAAGTTTTTTTTGATGACATTCTTCTTGCAGCTCGTCTTTTGGCAGCAGTTGTTGTTGGACTACTTACGCATGCTTTTGACCCGTCTCAGGTTGTTTGGGTTGACAGCTCGTCCGTCAAAAAGTGCTGGCTGGTTTTCAGGAGTTGGAGTTTTTTTGGGACATATATGATTTTTCGTTGGTCATGTTCGTCCGGAAGTCAAGAAAGTGCAAAAGATTTTGTCTGTGGGTAAGCCAACTACGACGAAGAGCAGCAGTTCGCTCTTTGTTTTGGTCTTTTGTCCTACTACTATCGCAGATATGTTCCTCATTTTGCTGCTAGTCTTACTGCACCTTTTGACTGAACTGACTAAGGGAGATAAGAAGCGTCAGATTTGAGTGGTCTGATGAGTGTCAGAAAAGTTTGGAGAAGGTTCAAGCTGTACTCAATCAATTCATTTCCTGTGTTACTTCTTCCTAACTTGGATGAAGATTTTGTCTTACGTACAGATGCTAGCAGTAAGGGCATGGGTGCATGTTTGCTACAGGAAAAGTCAGGACTTTTTTACATCCCAGTGCAATACGCTAGCAAAAAGTTTTTCTGTGGTGCAAGAGAGATACTCTCGACTATTGAAAGGGAGTGTCTTGCTTTGGTCTGGGGACTGGACAAGTTTGCTAGGTTTTTTATCAGGGGAGACCTTTTTTTTTGCAAACTGACCACAGACCGTTGACATTTTTGAAAGCGTCAAAAAAAAAAAAAAAAAAATAATCGCCTGTTAAGATGGGCATTAAGCATTCAAGAGTACTGTTTCACTGTTGAGCCTATCTCTCTGGGACATCTAATATTTTTCGCAGATTTGTTGTCCAGGGGAGTAGTGCTATATATGTTGTTTTGGTTTATGGTCTGCTGATGCTGTATTTTGTATTTGTGATTGATCATTGCTTATTCATTTCTGTCTTGTAAGCTACAGTTTTAGCTACAAGTTTGAGTGAGTATGGTCTACACAAGATACAAGTCTAAGAATTGTGTATATATACATTATTGCTGTATCATTTTTGTGTGGTCAAATTGTCTGTATTTCTCTTACTTGCGTTCATGGGTGAAAATGATTTGGTGTGTGTCATTGTAAATGACCATTGCAGATTGGCTGCTGTGCATGTTCATGTTCATGGTCATAGATAATTTTGAACCATGATTGGTGATTTTAACGTGTGTGTCTCATGCTATTGATACACGATGGATTTCTTGAGGTTGTCTTTTGAAAGATCACTGCATATTTTGATATCTTTGTGTGGGTGCTTACTGTTTCATCTATGCATATAGTGCAGTTCTTAATGGTTTCATCTTGCATATTCTGTCTGTTGGGTTGACAGGAAGTGTATGGATCATGCAAGTGTTGTGCTTAAGATGTGGATTATGTATTTTGGAGATATTGAGGGTGATCCATGGATAAAAAAAGTGTTGATTCCTTTTGATGAATATACTTTGTGCATTTGATATATATATATATAGTACTTCTGGTTTTGGGTTCCTCTGTGGGGTATCCTTTTGCAAGATTTCTCCGGTGGAAAAATCTTACCCCGGGAAGGGGGGTGTCATGTAATGCGGAGCGATATTTCGTATGCTACGCGATTACATGAGACAGTACAGATTAACAAAAAAGATTATTGATTCGTTCGTTACACTATACTATAGGTTAGTCGTGTGACACAAGGGAGCGTATTGACTGAACGTGGCCCAGGGTTTGAGTGAAATTTTTAAACACTGTTCACGCGATTTGAATATAAATAAACAGGCGTTGACCTGTATCGGTGCGCACACTGAGAATGGAACAGATGATTTAGATGAAGAAGAGGCGACTGTGCCCATTGATAAAGGCAGAGGCCTAACACATACAGAAGTATGTGAATTGTAGTTGAATTGACCGACTCAAACTCAAGCCGTAAGTATCTAATTTTATATATTGTGAGAATCTAGATGATTCTCCATTTTGTTTTTCAACGGTTTATTGTCGGGAACCGAACTATGTTTGAAAAATTGAAGAGTTCAAAAATGTTAAAGTGTAACATGACTGCTAACTGGCTGGCAGTGTTTTGAACTCGTGTTTATCTGGTTTGTTATAGCTGGGCCGACTCCCCGTGCGGTAGGGGAGAGGAAAGAAGAGACTGGAGATCGGGCACTAAGGTGGATGGCCGGCTGGGGGCTGCGCGCGTTCCCGGGCCGAGTTCCGATCCGCGGGAAGATCCAGGTTGGGCAAAACTTTGTCGCCAACCAGTAAATGTGATATGTAGTGGGGCAATATGGGATCCCCGCACAGAGGAAGCCAGTTCCGGACACCACAGAGAGTGTGTGTGGACACTTGCAGTGAGTAAACCTGCAATAGTGACTTTCAAAGAAGCTGATTGGTTTGCATCAGCTGAAAGAATCACAGAATATGAAAATATATAAGCTTTGATTGATGCCAGAGTAAAACCCCCCATGGGATTTTAAAAAAGATTAAGGAGGGGATGAATCAAAATTGACCTTTGTTTGCGCCTTATGTGTATGGAGTGGATGCAGTTGTGTGCGGAGGAAAGACGTCAGGTTCCTGTGTGTATGTGCGTGCATGCATGGATATCTAACGTCTGACAATGAGCAGTTGCCTTTCTCCTCAAACGGGCGCAAAATGGATGTCTAAAGCAGAAGATCAGACATGGTCAGGTGGCACTCACAATATCTGACATATCTGTCACAGGCAAGCCCTCTGCAGCATTGCTGAGCAATGTGATATTCACGCACATACAAACCCCCTCACTCACACACACACACACACACACAAACATCTCTCATCTGCTTTCGCCACCCCCCCCCCCCCCCCCTCTCTTTACCTCCCTTGCACCTGCCGATGCCTTATCAGACTTTAAAGGAATATTCTTCAACTGCCGACACGATGCAAGACTGAGAGGATCAATACATGGCATCATCACACCCAAAATCTAAAAAAAAAAAAAAAAAAAAAAAAATTCATTTTGAAATTCCGAACACTGTATTTTCTTCTTTTTTTTCTTTCAGTACACGTAAAAACATTGACTTTGTGGCGTCTGCTGCATATGTTTTTTTTAATTTCTGTGTTAGTCTCTACACCACTATCAATGACTGTGACTATGGGCAATCTGTACCGTATATACTCCCACAGAGAAACTGAAGTGGCTCTTTTGCATTCCTGCCGTAAACTATCACTCCTTTCACTTTTGAAGAATGGCCCCTCTTCATACTTCAGGACCGTCAAAGCCTCTGTGGGGTCCTGGCCCATGGAACAACCCCCCCCCCCCCCCCCCCCCCCCCAGTTTTTTTTTTTTCTCCCTTACCGTCAATGCCTTTGTGGGTCCTGGCCCATGGTAAACCACCCAATTTTTTTTTTCTCCCTTATTTGTGTAACATTGGTCATCCACACAACCTCCATGCAGAATTGTTAAGTCAAAGAGGCTGACTGTATTTTGAACATGACATAGACTAATGCCATCAAATAATACTAAGATAGTTTCATATGCACTCTAAGAGAAACTTCAGTTCACTTCTTTTCTGTTTTCTTTGACTCAGGGTGATGCAGATCAGATTCACACTTTGAGCTGATGACAACTGCAGTGAAATACATGAAAGTTACTGACTGGAATTGGAGTTGACACTGTGCATTGGCTATACACACAGCGGCTGTGATGTTAGCTGTGTAAACTGAGCAATCATGAAACTTCCTCCACCCCATCCTCCTGATACATACACACACACACAACCCCAGCTCCAGCAGAAATGCGGGGAGGAAGCAAGAGTCAAGTAGAACATCCGAATGAAGCCAACCCCCAGCAGGATGAATTCCGCCAAACAGACAGGTTGGCAGGTCTGCCCCCCACCCACCCACCCCCACCCCAATCAGTCCCCCCCCCCCCCCCCCCCCCCCCAGCATTCTCCACCCCTCCCCTCTCCCTCAGTCCTCTACCTGTCCACAGCCGTGGCATTACAGGTCACCCCCTGCGTGGCGTTGTGGGGCAGCGTGGCGTTGAGGTCGCAGGCCTTGTCCCCGAAGTGGATGTCGCGGGCGAGGTCCTGGGAGGTGATGGCCAGCATGTAGCGGTCCAGCTGGTTCAGCAGGTAGTCAGCAGCATCAGCAGCAGCAGCACGTAGCTGGCGTAGCTGCACACCCACCGGTACCATGGCCGGCTCTCCTCTTTCTTGTCTGCATGGAAACACAGACACACACACACACACACACACACACACAGTGCCGAATTA
>JADBJO010002830.1:15000-20000 GCA_016801955.1 Conus betulinus | reverse complement strand
GTAGATGGGATTAACACTTGCCTGTCCATACAGGGAGCGTCTGCAGGAGTATCAGCCTGCGTACAGAGAAGAAGAGGTGTTTCTGGAAGTATTCTGGCTTTTCCCATTACGCAAGGCATAGAATTCCCACCTGCTATTGTGAGCTATCAAATGCCATCTGCACAACTAATGCTTTTCTTCAGCAGCATCATAAAAAACAGGGAGCTTCTGGAATCCACTTTCACTCATTTCCAAAGCTGATCATCAGTATCCACTGCCCTGTATCTTGGTGGTACAAACCCACTGAAGGGGACACCGATTTTCTCACACACTACTACTCTCAACACTTGGCACAACGTCTTTTTTTTCATGATGACCTGAGGAAAGAAATGCATTAGTGCATACTGACCTCACTTTTTACACCATTTCTCCAGCATCACTTTAAAAAAAAAAAAAAAAAGGATACATCACAAGACAAAACAAATAAAAAAAATTCAATTAGAAAATGAAGTGCAGTGAAATGACCATGATCAGATAACGATTTACACTGCATCCCATGGGTTTGATTCTTCAATGGGGGCCGGATGGCTCATTTGGTAGAGCGCCGGACTCGTAATCTTGCGGTTGCAGGTTCGTATCTCCGCCAGCCGTTTCTGTACAGGGGGAATTTTCCCTCAGAGTTAACATTTGTTCTGACTCCATTTCCCATACAGTCCTTCGAATGAGGTTTCGTGTGTGAACACACGCATATCTTGCACACACATAAAATCCCATCACCAACTTTCCGGAAGAGAAGGCCAGTCTGGCAGTTGGTATGGATGACACGTTACATGTAGCATGCACCTTCCCTGAAGTTGGAGAATGGCTGCCTTAATGGCGGGATAAAAAAAACGGTCATACACAAAAAACTCCACTCCCTACAGAGGAGGTGTCCGCAGGAGTATCAGCCTGCGTACGCAGAAGAAGAAGAAGAAGAAGAAGATTCTTCAATGGCAGACACAGCACGAATTTTTCACATAACAAGGTTGGAATGCATATCAGTCCGTTTACTATGTATTTACTTAGTTGTTGAAGTCTGGTTTGTTTCCTTTTTTTTTTTTTCTTTTTTTTTGGTTGTTTGTTTTTTTTAAGTTTGCTTATTGAGGAGGGGTGTGCAGCATAGGAGGAGGGAAGGGGCTGTTGACTTAGAACAGGTGTATCTGTAATCTACTACAACGTGTTCACATTCATCCATTTCTTACTCCCTTTTTCAACCTAAACGTGTTCACTCATTTTGGGAAAGGGACTGGGGGTGGGGGTGGGGGGGGGGGGGGGGGGGGGGAGAAGTGGTGGCATCCTTTATCAACTTAATTCATTCCAGTGAAATCACGGTATGAGAGGACATTGAGACAAAACCAAAAACGAAGGTCACAACGACAGCAGGGCATGAAAGACTACAGAATCCTATCCTACCATTTTCTTTCTTTTATAATGAACAGTGGTAAGGTTGAGGACAATGACGATGATTATAAGAAGGTTGGGGACAAGGACGATGAATGTAAGAAGGCTGGGGACAAGGGCGATGAATGTAAGGAGGTTGGGGACAATGACAATGATTATAAAGAAGACGGGGACAATGACGATGATTATAAGAAGGTTGGGGACAATGACGATGAATGTAAGAAGGTTGAGGACAATGACGATGAATGTAAGAAGGTTGGGGACAATGACGATGAATGTAAGAAGGTTGGGGACAATGACGATGATTATAAGAAGGGTGGGGACAATGATGATGATCATAAGAAGGTTGGGGACAATGACGATGATTATATAACGAGTTCCCTTTAGTCCAGACGCTATATCACAGGGCTGTACTCTTCACCTCTTTATTCATCCCAGTGTAAACCAGACATGAGAAACACAGACATCTACAGTGCTGGTCAGGAAATTTCAGGACCCTTCTAAGACATCCATTAAGTGAATTAAACTTGGCTGAGTGGTTTAAATCTTTTCATTTAAGGCCACACTATGCGAAACTGTTATTCTGATTGGACTCAAACTCAGGACTACAAAGCCTGAGAGCTAATGGTGCTAACTGCTGCACCACAGGGGCCCCTTGCAATTGGGCTGGGGCTGAGCTCTGTGTGTGTTTGTGTGTGTGTGTGTGTGTGTGTGTGTGTGTGTGTGTGTGTGTGTGTGTGTGTGTGTGTGTGTGTGTGTGTGTGTGTGTTTTTGTGCTGTCCCAACCTCTGCGCGACTTCAGAGGCAGTGCACCCACGCCCCTCATTCCGACACCCCATCCACAGCCACAGCCCGGTCGGCCCCGCCGCAGCCCCGGCACCGGCAATCCACAGGGAGCGGTCAATGTCAAGTCGTCGAGAGGCGACCCACCGGAGGAGACACTGCACTGCTGCCGAGTCACTTCGGTGGTGTTCAGTGGCGCCTGTTCTGATCTAACATACGTAGGACTCCACCTACTAAGCCCCCTACTGATGACAATAATTGCTTAGTCGCAGAGCCTGCGTGAGTGAGCTCTCCCTCCGGAGGGTGCCACCACGTCCGTCCAACGACAGCCCCCATGGACTTGCCGATACCGGTGACCCCGACGGAACCAAACCAAGACAACAGACGTGGAGAGGACATCAAAACTGAGGTCACCATGAGAGCAGGGCATGAAGGGCCACAGAACTTGAGACAACTTTTTTTCTAAATGCTGATTGATGAGAATGAGGATGATTAAGATGATGCGACGGATTTCCATTTCGGTCTGAGGCTACTTGACAGGGCTGTACTCTACGCTTCCTTTCATAATATATCCCGGTGTCAACCAGGCCCGAGAGATACAGGCACCTGCAGTGTTGGTCAGGAAATTTGAGCAACACTCTCAGAAACGCATCCATTAAGTGGATGAAACTCGACTGTGTGGTCCCAGTCTTCCCAACTGAGTCCGCAGCAAACTCAACTCTGGGTAGGGCCGGTCGGGGCAGAAAAACCCACATGACTTCTGATGGGATTCGAACCCACAACCTCCCAGCCGGGAGTCCGTGACGCTAACCACTTCGCCACGGCGGCTTGGTCCCTGTGTGTGTGTGTTTTAATGTATTCTAAGAGTTAACTTCAGTGAGGTGACAGCCCTGAGAGGGGCCCCTTGCAGTTGGCTTGGCTGTAACACTGTAATCCCTTGCGTACACAAAGCTATGGAGGTTTCTTTTTCACTGCCAACAGTGAGGTCCGACAGTGAAAAAAAAAAAAAAAAAATGACAAAATCATCATAGTAACAGTCTTAACCCATGTCTGACGTGTGGACATACATTTCTGTGCCAGGGGACGTAACACCAGGATACGTCTGAATTGTGCACAGTGTACATTTCACACAGATGTCCAGGTACTTCAGTCATGACATGAACGGTACCATCTTCAGTGCTTGACCTTAGCCTGAATGTCGGTTCCTCCAGTTCTGTGACTGACACATTTTCTTTGCACTGCAACCCTGTTTCATTTGGATCCCAGTTTCATTCGGATCCCTGTTTCATTCGGATCCCTGTTTCTCATCCCTGTTTCATTCGGATCCCTGTTTCATTCAGATCCCTGTTTCATCATCCGGATCCCTGTTTCATTCGGATCCCTGTTTCATTCAGATCCCTGTTTCATCCGGATATGAAAACCTGGGGATCACAAACATAACGCACACTGTGTCAGTGGTTAAAAAAAAAAGAAAACGAAAAAAACAAACCTTGTAAGCTGCATTCACACACTCAAAAAAAAAAAGCTAAGCATGTTGCGTATACCAAGGCTAAAATTATCATTTCATACACACAAAATATGTGAAAATGTACATGCATATATACAGTACACAGGTCATTACGCATGCTTGCACTGCATGCCCTCCAAAACTATTTAAATTAAAGAGTTCTTACATGGCACCTAACTGTGGTCAGAGATCAAGCTCTAAGCGCTTTACAACTGTTTACACTAGACGCCACCCACTGTGCAGCAGAACTGCCAAGTCCAGCAGTTGTCAACACTTGCTCTTTGTTCCAAGACCTTCCATGTCCACTCCATCATGTTAATCTTCGTTTAAGTTCTGCAGGCCAGTTCAGCCATGCAGTAGCTTGAAGCCCTTCATGTGCCGTGACCTTGCTCACAATCAAACCAGGACATCATTCACCCTGCCTCCAAAGCATGTGATCTGTTATGGTTAGCTGAGGGGCAGGTCAGCAAAAACTTCCATTTCTAATTTGAAAAAAATTTTTTTTAGTAAATCCGCCAGACAACAGGGAAAAAAAAATTACACGACAAAACACGACATGTTTCAAGCTCTTAATTCTTCGTCAGGCAAGATCAGCAACATCAAGGACAAGGAAAACGAAGAACGAGCTACCTTTTATCTTATTGAATTTGGCACAAGATGGGTGTTGAATCATCTGTTCGTCCCTTTTGAATGGCAGATTTACTGTAAATTATTTTTGTAAAATTTGTTTCAATTTCCACCTGCACTCGACTCACTTTGAAGCTATCAATTTCTAAACAACAACAAACAAGTCTTGCACTTAAGATTTATGTTGTGCATCAGCAGCGATGTCAACAGCGCCGTGAAAACAATAACAAAAGCACATCACCAACCTGGCAACAGAAACACTCACCCTAAGAGTTCTGGCTGCACAATAATATCATCAACAACAAACGACATAAGATAAGATATTGTTGCTTATAGCCCAGCCGACCGCAAAGGGCCATATCAGGGCTGCAACAACGACATAGACAACATCATCCAAACACACAAACAAACAAACTACTTACCACTCAAAGGGATGTGTTCCCCACTAGTTCTGAGAAGGGGCATTCTCACGTTGTCGGTATCCTGATCGACACCATCACCTGATGCCGACATGAACCTCTGACCTCGTCTCATGTCTTCGTCTCGCTCCATGGAAGCTGGTCTGACTTAACCTCTTTGGTTATTCTGATGACAAAGAAAGAAAAGGGATGTACGGAGGAGGGGAAGACAGGAGGGCAGGGGGAAGAGGGGAAACAAGAGAGTG
>JADBJO010002830.1:0-5000 GCA_016801955.1 Conus betulinus | reverse complement strand
AGGACCAGCACAAGATTAAAAGAAGGAAGGAACTGAGACCTGAAAAGAATCGGCGACAGGTCTAAAGGCTTACCTGTATTTGGAGCCGACTCTACTATACTATACTATATACTATACTATACTATACTATACTATACTATACTAACTATCTTTTTAACAATGAAGAGCACTAGAAAAACATATGGGCCCGGCGACCCTCCTCAGGGGGCAAAGACTGCCGATAAGTGATCTGTCACAAAGTCCTCGGGTCCCTTGCAGCTGGCTCAAAATGTAGTCCGCTCGTTTACTGTCCACCTTTGAAATGTTTCTACCTTGTGGTTTTCAAGCCCCTTCTAGCTCTCTTTTGCCTTGGGGCTTTCAATAACTGGCGGAGATGGTAGCGAGAGGATAACAGCGATGTCAGCCTCCTAACTTCTTCTTTTTTGCCGTTTTCTCCAGCTCTTGTGGATTGCCGTAGAGCTTTGTCATTAGAGCTGTCTCTCTTGTGGATTGCCGTAGAGCTTCGTCATTAGAGCTGTCTCTGTTGGCCACACCTCTCTCCTTGTCTGTTCATGCAATGGGCATTTCTGGAGCACATGCTCCGTTGACCGTTCTTCCTGCCCACAAGGACAGACTGGAGAAGGCACCACCTTGAGCTTCCGGCACAAGTGACTGTTAAGTCTGTTGTGCCCTGTGCGGAGCCTCACTAGGACTCTTTGTTGCTCTCTGGCTCCATCATCCAGAACACAGACAGTGATATCTGTCAGGTTGTCTTCCTGTCTGACTCCGTCCTGCAGGCATTTCAGAACAGCAAACTCCCAAGCCTCAGCGAAGCACTGCAGAGGGTTGCTACTGACAGAAGAGTGGCGCTCCAGTGGATTCCAGCCTCCTAATCAGGCCACCAAACATTACGTATAAAACTGGAAGAGTACACGGGAGAGTGCACACACCCGCCGAGGTCGAACGAATCCTGGACCCCCCCCCCCCCCCCCCCCCTCCCTTCTTTGGTCCGGATTGATATCAAAACTGAATGGTTTATCTATGGGCCTCGTTTCCATCCGGTCATATAGTTTCGTTCAAAACCGGTTCGACAATAAATGTGTACTCTTGTTGAAAGAAAAAACAAACAAGGAAACAAGCAGACGCGCCTTAATATGTGGTGTCCTACATGTGTTGGATCGGTTCAGGCGCACCACTGTAAACAACGGAGTGACTTGGCTGCAAGGCAGTGCCTCCCCTGATGTACTGCTCCATGTGGACTGCCGGCACACCAGGGCTGCGGTGGAACAAGCCGGTGTTTGGCTAAGGACGCGGAGCTGGAATGAACGGCGTGGGGGTACGTGCCACTGAGGTGGTACAAAAGGTAAGGCAGGGAAAACAAACGCACAAACAAGCAGTGTCGGACGAAACACACAACCTTGGCGAAGGGAAGATTGCCATGTGTTTGCTCTATTCGTCTAGCGACCTGGTAACGTAACTTTTGTTCACTCCTCCCTCTTCCACCCCATCCTCTTCCACCACCACCACCACCACCTTTTTCATGTGTTTACTCCATTCGTCTAGCCACCTGGTAACATAACTTTTGTTCCCTCCATCCTCCACCCCTTCTCCACACACACACACACACACACAACACACAAACACACACACACAAACTCCACCACCTACCACCATACCCCCTTCATGTGGTAAACCGGGCCTACCAAACAAGTCCTGATGCAATGACTACTATCAATTCACCACGAAACGTGCGAAAAGGAGGGCGCATGGACATGACACAACATGAGATCACATTGACAGCCATATAGGGCTAAGAAGTAGTTTATTTAGAAAAAAAAAAAAACCCTGATCAATCAGAATGAGGTGATGATGATGATGATGCAATGGATAGTTCCACTTTGTTCCGAGGACCGCACGACAGGGCTGTACTCGGTTTGGTAATACTGATTGATCGGAAAATAATCATAATGGGCAGCTAAAGTGACACCTGCAGGAAAAATCACGGATCACATCCACCATGGCAATGACAGTTCCAAGCCACTGGACAAGATCTGATGATTTGAGGGACTGGCAAAGAGCAAAGGGTTTTTCTAAGGACTTCACAACTCAGCTGGCGAGACTGACTCTATTACCTGCACTTGCTAGGAAGGCTGGAACACATTCTGTGCAGAAACAGTCCAGGTGAAAGGTCAAAGATGTCACGTGTTGTCACGATGGCCGCTCAGAGGTATAGACTACTGTGTTTGCGGACATAAGACATTATTTCAAATCCCTCTGACGCAAAGCACAAAAACTGCAATTCTGGTGAGGTCAGTGTAATGTTAGATAAGTCCACTCTCCTGGGATGGTTGTCTACCCTGTCGCTTGCGGAAGGGATATGAACATCATACATGAATCCATAGTTACAGTTCCCAGCCTAGGCTGGCGCACTTGCCTCTGAAAAAACTGACTGACGTCATGACCATGTGGGTTAGTTACTGCGCTTGATGCCAGGAGATCTGCCATAAGTTTGCCCTGAAGTGCACGAGTTTCTGCTGAGCCAGAAATTTCACAAGTTTTATGTCGGTTTCGTGTGAATGCCAACAGGGAGAATATAATGTTGTTGGGCTTCAATCCTTTTCGAGGGTACCAGTGCTTTGCGTCGATTGCACCCCGCTTGTTTTATGCACAGATCAACCATTGAGAAGTACCGATGTGTTGCTGATGGAAGTAGAATCCAGGACACTATTCTTCCTTCATTGCTTGAGTTTTGAAGCTTTGTTTTGTGAGCTAGGACATCAGATGAATGCGAAGGAAAGCAGACAAGCATACCACACAAGCCAGATCAATATTTTTTTCCTGTGAATACAAGACTCACACAAAACAATGATGATAGAGACGTACGCGTACTGATAAGTGGTGACTTTTACACGTAATCGCGGGTCACTGCGTGCTAGACTCATCAGAGAGGAACAGAGACTGGGCCACACAGGTTTAGTATTTTACTGATGACGCGTCAAACGTTCGTGTGGCCATTATGATGTACCAATATCTGATGCAATGCCAAGGACTGCCAGCAACTCTAAGGATTTAATGAGGACCAAGCCTGGTTTGCAAAGCACGACATAAAAAAAGACATTGCCTCCTTGTCACCATGGTTACCTAATCAGTTTTGCTGGATCGCTGAACAACATTGTTTGGTCACATCACACTTCTCTCTTTATAACACCTCAACTGCGCATTTTTGTCATAACAAAATGATAAACTGTGGAACTGGCCTAGGACGTGTGTACTGTCAGAAGTCAACCAGCTCTGTGTAGACACAGTTTGAACATCCAGAAATCATTTCACAGTCAATTTCAACACGAAAAATAAAATGAATAATACGCCTAATGACTTTTCGTTCATGAATAATGCAGGTCTGTATGCAAGTTGCCAAACATTTGCTCGGCTAAGCAGTTACAGTCGGATTTGAAGGCTTACAAAGTGGGGTCCTGCGTACTTTGAATCAGAACAGGCACCACTGGACGCCACCAGATTACCCCAGCGGCAGTGCAGTGTCTCCTGTGGTGGGCTGGCACAAGCGATTTTGACAGTGACCGCTCCTGTCCAATGCCAGTGCTAGGAATGTGAAGAGGCAGGCCCAGAGTGTGGCTGTGAATTGGCAGACGGAAAGAACGTGATGGAGTAAGGCCACTAGACTGGAACACGTTACTGAAATTGGCTACTCGGACGTTCACCACAAGATTATGGTGGATGATGTGTTTTATCTGCACATGACAAATGACGACAATGAGAAAACAAGAGCGGAAGAAGTAGTGGCAACGCTTATAGTGCAGTGTTTTGCCACAACGCCGGTTACACATAAGAATACGAGGAACTTTCATTCTTCCATTTTCCTGCCAATAAAGGCAGATGAGATCTGGCCTTTCCCGATATTTACGTTTTCAGACAGAACACTGACCTTTGAACCTGCAGTTCTCCATGCGGTGATTCTGTCGACAGGAAGGTTGAGAAAATAAAATGAGGGGGATTTGCATGAATGTAGCGAGAACAAGACATAAGCACATGAATACAAAAGTCAAGTTCATTATGGGCAAATAAAAATGAAGGAAGAAAGGAACTGCTCGAACGCCCACGCTCATACACGTGCCCTTTTTTTTAAGATTTGAAAGCTTCTTCAGATCTGTTGTACTTGCGACAATGCATCTGTGCTGTACAACATCCAGAGACTGCCCTTGCAATCGTTAATAGCAGGTGAACTGTTTGTGCTGAAGATACGTAACTTCAATGCCGTACATTACCACGTTTATTGTAGCGCATTTATTGTATTGGTGAGAGGGAATTGAATGTGAAAGTGTTTGATAAGGAAACTTGATTGATGTTCTGGTATTGTTGCAATGGTCATTGAGACTTGTGACTCTTCTACTGTTACTAAAAAACTTTTATCTTGTTGCCAGTGTCGACCTTTCTCTCTGTCCTGATCATTTCAACGAGAGTTTTAGGACTAGGGCCTAACTCTTGTTTACTAGCTTTCACTCCGCGTCGTGCTCACGTCGAGAACAGGAGTTTGTTTTTAGTCGGAACGTAAATACTTATGCTGCGTGTAGTCAAGTGTGTGATTCACGCTTTATGTCACGTTGTTTTCTGCATGCAAACAAGCCAATAAACGAAGAGACAGAGAAACGAGCAAAGAAATTAAGAAAGAAAATCAGAATACACAAAAGGACATTTTCCCCCCAATAAAGAAGTGTTACCTTACTCAGCACAGAAATGCCGATGACCCAGAAGCAAATGAAACACCGTTAATGGTTTGTATCAGCTCTCTCCTTACGCCCCGAACAAAAAGGAGGTCAACCATTTTGAGAGAGAGAGAGAGAGAGAGGAGAGAGAGAGAGAGAGAGAGAGAGAGAGAGAAAAAAAAAGTCAGAGAGAGAGAGAGAGAGAGAGAAAGGGAGGGAATGAGCGAGCGAGTGAGTGAGCGAGGGAGAGAGAGAGAGAGAGAGAGGGGGGGGATTCTGGGGTGTGGGTGGTTAAGGATC
>JADBJO010002829.1:275000-277500 GCA_016801955.1 Conus betulinus | reverse complement strand
GCCAACCATTTCTTCATAAGATGTCAATGTAAGAATAGTTAAAAAGTATGCTTCAACGCAGATCGATCACGCTTTCTTCTTTTTCCTCTTCCTCTCAGCACATACATTATATCTTTCTATATATGATGTGGAACTATTGAATGGTGGGGAGCAACAAATGCAGGCTAACAATTCTTCTGTCATCCCGATGGTGAGCCATAGAACACTAATCTCACCAACCATCCAGATGGTGAGCCATAGAACATTAATCTCAGCCCCTCAGAAGGGGGACACAATAATTGAGATAATATTCTAATATCAATGCGACAAGTAAAACAAACAAAAACAAGTTCACAACGTTCACATTGTTACAAGTTTTAAGCCTGCGATGCATCAACGATTACACTGCTTATTGTTATACACTTAAAACACATATATGTAACCATGTTAAACGAAATTCAAGCATTTGATGATACAAAAGAACCTAGGCTGTAAGAAATTTAAACTAGAGTGAGTAAGCAGAGAGAGAGAGAGAGAGAGAGAGAGAGAGAGAACACGCGATCTTTTCATACGATTACATCCCTGGTCGAAATTCAGGCTCGAAAACAAGGCTTTATTTGTTATCTTTCTCTTTTTTTTCACGATCATTGACCTTACAGTTTGTTGTAAAAACGAAGTGAAGCAAATCCTATTTCTTAATTGTTGGCGCCCACATTTAACACCGCATCGAGGTTGTCGTCGTCAAAAGCGATCTACGACAAGGTGTGGCTATATTGTTTCCCTGTGACCCAGCACAGTTTGGAAGCCAAAAGAAAGTGCTTTGATGTGAGCCATTGCTGCCGTCGGTGTTTACTACAGAACACATCCTTTGATGCAGTCCGCACCAAATTGTCACCATCTCCTGTCCCCTCTACTCCCTCCACCCTTCACCCCACCCCCACTGCCTCCCTACCTACCCTAAAAAAAAAAAAAAAAAAAACAAAAAAAAAAATGGTGTGTTTACTGTGTATGCGAGGAAAAAAAAACTGAATAAGCAGGCTTTTACGAATCTTTAAGGAAATGAACGAGTAAACAAAGAAGAAACTGTGAGCACATCGGCACACGAGTAAAAAACTAGTATTATCCATCAGGGGAAATAATAGCAGAGATGGACTGAAACTTTTTCTTCCCAAATTCTTTTTTGTGTGTGTGTGTGTGTTGTTTTTTTAAGCACATAAAAAAAAAAATGTCAACGTATATATCACCACAAACTGTGAAAGCAATTGTGATTAAAATTCGTGAACGCCAGCTTCACAGTGTTCATGTTCGATGGATAATTTGTGATCAACTGACTGAACGGATCGTGGATGGCCTTTTGATCCGGAACTGCTCCCAAATGATTAAACGGATCCGTCCTCGGCCCACCTTTGATCGATCGTTTCACCAAGTTCTGTTGAAATCGGTTCAGTCGAGTTTTCATGATTGCGCCATTCTGTTAACCAGCCAACCAGCTCACTAAGGCGGGTGAAAACGTCTAACACGGCAGACGGGGAAAGTATCTGTTTGAGGGATCTCTTATAAGATCTTTGAAAAGACAAGACAAGACAAAAATGTTTATTCGTAAAGGCCTTGGCCCCTTAGAAGGGGGATACACATAAAATAACGTTGCATAATCCATTACCAAAATAGTCTTGCATAATCCATTACCCAAAATAGTCTTGCATAATCCATTACCAAAAATAGTCTTGCATAATCCATTACCAATCGGGAAGGTTAACAAACTAAGATATTACAGAATTTCTTCGTTTAAATCCTCTGTACAAATACGCAGCCAGCTGTTTCACTGTTTTTTATCATTTGTCGACGTCATTAACAAAATCAAATTGAAGAATGAAGGATGTCTATAGTATTAGCTGAAAAGACGCTGTTGTCTAAGATCACTGAATTCAGGACAATAAAGGAGAACATGAACTTCATTTTCCTGTGATTCCTGACAAAATGGACAAGCGCTTATACGATCGTTTAAATTGCTATAACGCTGAGAATGTGCATAGACACCCAAAGTACCAAATCTGAACTTGGTCATGATATATTTCAAATGTCTGTCAATATCCGTGGACAAATACTTCGGTACACAATGCATAGGATTTAGATCTTTGAAAAGAAAGTTTCAGAGTGGGATGACGGCGGGCGGAAAACAAAGGGAGAGCAGCAGGCGCGAATCGAATGAATGGAAACGAGACTTTTGGGAAGGAGACAATGCGAGTTAAAATAATGATAATAATAGTAATAATACTAATAAGAATGATGATAGTAATAATGAAAATAATAACAATTATCAAAGTATTTCGAAATTAATATTAAAATCTTATTATTATCATTATTCTTATTATCATTATTATTGTAACTTGCATTGTCTCCTTCCCAGCAGCTTCGTTTTCGTGCAACGTCCATTTTGCTCTCAATTTGAGCAGAGGAGTGATTATTTGTTCTTCGTTTACATTGTTCTGACTATTGTTTATCTTGCCTCAAGAAGACCAAA
>JADBJO010002829.1:247500-272500 GCA_016801955.1 Conus betulinus | reverse complement strand
ACACGCAAGCACACACATACACACACACGTGCATGCGTGCAGACACGTATACACATAATGGGTCTTTCTCAACACGGGTCTCACAACAATAAGCAACGTAAATTCCTAAAAGACCACAGAACGACGATTGAACAAAGTCACAGTCATGTTCGCAGTGTTTGAAGTCAGGCCGACCGCGGAAGATCAGGCCTACAGCTGCGTTTCCTACACACGAGAAATCCCTAGCTATCTTGCCGCGTGGTGAAGATGGTAAGACTACCATAACAAATAAAGAGACGGCGTTAGGCAGAAGTAGATTTCACCGGGTCTTTCCGACAAAAGTATTCTCTAGGTCCTGGATGCGAATTCGATAAACAGGGCTCCCCATGAGGATGAGCACAAATCTCTGAAATTTTAAAAGGGTCTATGGGTGCGCCCAATCCTACATCCACACCCTCTTGGGAAATTTTTTAATTTACATTTTTTAAAAAAAATGCTGCAACCTGGCGCACGCCTACGCCTTCGACAGACTAAAGTAAAACAGAAAGCCTTCCCAGCTGACTACAGCAACACGAGTTCGTCTCTATACCATTCTCTGTAATATCCAGTCACAACCGTGACATTTGTTCAATATCATCTTTGATCAATCTCTTCGATTGCTACTTTTTTATATTCTTTTGTTGTCCCTGACTGTTTTCCTCTGAAAAAAAAAAGGGGTGGGGGGATACTTTTACGAGTTAAGCGAGTAGATTTTTACGAGTTAAGCGAGTGTGGACACTGCCAACAACTTTCATTTCCGAGTCACCAAATTTAAAAATTTTATTAAAAAGCTGACTTGTCACAAAATATGACCAGAAGTAAGTGTAAATGAGCTTCCACAACCAAGACAGGAAAATAACCTATAACAGCAGAAACAACAACAAAAAAAAAAACTATCGTCGAAAGTCTAGAAAGACATTTTTTGTTCAAGGTAAAGTCAAAAAGAGTAATAGAAAGGAAGAAGTTTCTAGCACAAATCTTCTAGAAGCGAGGGGCTATCTGTGTCCCCTACGAGGAAAAATAACAGCAAAATAGCGCTAGACAACGTTACACTTTATACAACTGACTTAACAACATGAAGCATAGATGTTTGTACACACGCTTTATACAACTGACATCACAACATGAAGCATAGATGTCTCTACACATACAAATTCACCATCGCAAATTAAAGCATGCATACTAACGTAACATGCTATAGGGATCACCGGACACGTCTAATTGCTCCAACCATTTCATGCTTTATTCGTTACAAGATATGTGTGAGAGAGAGAGAGAGAGACAGACGGACAGACAGAGACAGAGAGCAAGAGGGAGAGAGAAAGGGTGGAGGGTGGGGAGGGAGGGAGGGGGACAGAGAGAGATAGAGAGAGAGAGAGAGAGAGTCATAACACGTCAAACATGGAACAATGTTACCATACTTATTCCATTTACCTTTAACACATGGTAAAAAAAGAAATAATACTAACACAATACATTCAAAGCGCATTAATCTCATATGCACAAGGACTAAGGGACAAAAAATGATGGTATCAATTCAACGAAGCGATGCTTCACAATGGGAATAAACGGAGAACAGGGTGCTGGGGGCGGGAAGAGGGGAGTGGGGGGAGGGAGAACAGACAGACTAAGAGAAAGGGAGAGAAGAGAAAAGACAAACCCGGAGATATATATCAACCACATAATCAACTCAAAAAGGTGGCAAAAAAAAAAAAAAAAAACTTACAATTCTGCCATAATGATACACATCACTCAATCAGTCCTCTGAATGATCGTGTGTGAACGCACGCATAACATCTTGCACACACGTAAAATCCCCCATCACCAACTTTTGGAAGAGAAGGCCAGTTTGGCCGTTGGTATGGATGACACGTTACACATAGCATGCACCCTGCGTAAGAAATGGAAAGAATGAAGGAAGTAAGGAAATTGAGTGAACGATGTTGAACTATATGGACTGGATGACACGGGAAACAACTGAATGAAGCGCCAGCTGGCAGCTCTTCAGTCGGCACTACCAAGGTAGGCAGCCCGTTGTGTAAACAAGTGTGGATATTGTAAAACGCTTAGAGCTTGGTCTCTAGCCGAGAATAGGTGTTATATAAATATTCATTGTAATAATAGTAAAAATCACATTGTCTGATCGGCAGTAGACATACCATGTCAAACATGGGGGCACCGTCTTCATAAACCATAGACAATAAACAGCTGTGAAACATGGGGCACTGTCTTTATAAACCATAACCAATAAACTGGTGTCAAACATGGGGCACTGTCTTCATAAACAATAGACAATAAACACCTGTCAAACATGGGGCACTGTCTTCATAAACCATAGACAATAAACAGCTGTCAAACATTGGCGCACTGTCTTCATAAACCATAGACAATAAACAGCTGTCAAACATTGGCGCACTGTCTTCATAAACCACAGACAATAAACAGCTGTCAAACATTGGCGCACTGTCTTCATAAACCACAGACAATAAACAGCTGTCAAACATGGGGCACTGTCTTCATAAACCATAGCCAATAAACGGCAGTCTTACCATGTCAAACAAGAGACAACGTCACCTTCAAACACATTGACAAATGGCATTCATATGTCAAACATGCAACAAGTCACCATAAAACATGACCGACAAACGACAACCATTCCACCTCACATGCCACAATGTCACCATCAAACATTGCTGTGCCGTGTCAAACATACGACAATGTCACCATCAAGCACTGCTGTGCCGCGTCAAACATGCAACAATGTCACCATCAAGCATTGCTGTGCCGTGTCAAACATGCAACAATGTCACCATCGAACATTGCTATGCTGTGTCAAACATGCAACAATGTCACCATCAAACATTGCTGTGCCGTGTCAAACATGCAGCAATGTCACCATCAAACACTGATGTGCCGTGTCAAACATGCAGCAATGTCACCATCAAACATTGCTGTGCCGTGTCAAACATGCAACAATGTCACCATCAAACATTGCTGTGCCGTGTCAAACATGCAACAATGTCACCATCAAACATTGCTGTGCCGTGTCAAACATGCAGCAATGTCACCATCAAACATTGCTGTGCCGTGTCAAACAAACATGCAGCAATGTCACCATCAAACATCGCCCACAAACGGCAGTCAAGCCACTGTCAAACATAAAATGATGTCACCATCAAACACTGACGACAAACGGTGGCCAGGTCATGTGAGGAAAGGGTGCAGTGTCACCATAAAACATGTCCAACAAACGGCAATCATACCACGTCAAACATGGGGCAAGTGTGTTTATAACACATAGTCGACAAACGGCAGTCACACCATGTCAAACATGGGGCAACATTACATATAATGCAATCTGCCAGTGACAGTCATATTATGTCAAACATGGGGTAATATCTGTATAAAACATAGTCCACAAACGGTAGTCATATTACGTCAAACATGGGGCAACATTGCCATATAATGCAATTTGCCAATCACAGTCATACTATGTCAAACACGGTTTAAAATCTGTATAAAACATAGTCGACAAACGGCAGTCATACAACGTCAGACATGGGGTAATATCTGTATAAAAAACATAGTCGTCAAACGGCAGTCAAACTACGTCAAACATGGGACAATGTCACCATAACGAACAGCGACCAAACGGCAATCATACCATAATTTATACATTGGGCAATGCCACAAGGAAACATAGCCCACAAAACGCAGTCATAGCATGTTAAACAAGATGAAATGCCATCATACGGAGCGGCCAGAAAAACGGCAGTCATACCGGGCCAAACTTGAAAAATGCCACCATAAACACACTCCATCGTTGGCAGTCATGTCACGTGAAACATGTGGTAGATCTGTCATCTATCATTACATATGTTCTGCCAGATGTATGTAATGCCACATGCTCACTGCTGGTTTCAAGGGTGGGAGCAGAAAATCATAGCTATACTGAAAAGGCCGGGGGGGCAGGGGGCCACTTCAGGCGCCTGGTGGGGTGCAGGGGCAACGCTTGATGGGGAGATCTGGGGGACAACGCCTTGCTGGGGGCAACGCCTCTGAGACGCAAAAGAAAATTTGTCTTGCCTAGACACTTCTGTGGCCTCTCCTTGAGAACAAAGTTAATAATTAACTTCTATACAAAAAGACTCCAACTATGACAAAATATAACTTACGGCTTAATTTCATACTGAAAATGTTATGCCAAGTACTTAGAATACTTCTTAAATTTAGTAAACCATCAGACAAAAACAGGATGCAATGTGTTATACATTACTCACCAGTGACGTTAATAGTAGACAGTGGCCAAATTTCACTCACTTAATTTATAAGTTCAAAAAAGAGGATTCCTTTTTTTTCTAGTCTTACATGGCTTAAATTCAGCAGAGGGTCAATGTGTGCACTAGCACTGGACTGGAACAAACACTGAGCAAAATCAAAAGCTGCAGCGGGCCAAGTCTTACAATAGAAATCAGTGGCTGGTGACACTGGGTGCGCCCACTTCATTTGCTTTCCGCAGCCATTTTCGGAGCGAACGATTCAACTCGTCCATCTCATCCATCCATTCATTTCTCCACTTGTTTTTCTTTAGGTCATTGTCGATCTTCTGTGCCTCGTCGTTAATCAGCTCCATTTTTGACAAATATAAAGCACGATGACATGGTCTTCACGGATTGAAAACAAGATGTCGGATTTCAAATACGAATGGCGCAAAAACCTGATCGGAACACGGAACGCGCATGCGGAAAAAAAAAAAAAAAGAATTTGCAAAGCGTAATTCCGTATCAATACGGAAGGTCTCCCACCCCTGTGGTTTTCAGGCTGATAAGGTCTTCAAATGTGTATGCATAGATAGACACTATTTTGCAAACCTGTGTCAACACGATAATTCTGCTTCTAAACCCACTGACATTTTCACAATATAAGTGACAGGTCCAACAGGGATAAAAATGACAAAGAGGTTGAAAGACACCAGTATAATAAAAACTTGCAAGTGATACAATACATAACCTAATTCTACAATACTGAAAGTGAACTCTATGGCTTAAATGGACAACTATGATAGTAATTATACGCAAATATACAAATCAAAATATCCAACGAAATAAATTACGAAAATAACCCATTGGTCCCCAACAGGGTTAATACGGACTTCCACACAAAAACATTCACGGGGGCATTTTAGGGACTTTTAATATAAAATGCAGGACTGTAATACAGAAAATATGAACTTTGGGTACTTTGGTGGCTTCAGACGATCATTTCAGTAGAATCCGGCTTACAACTATAGCCAGGGAAATAGACATTTTTGTCAGACACTAAAAAGCTTAATGCTTGACTTTTTTTTACCACAATATTATCAATTCTTTGTATAGCTTTATTTCCTCACCAAAACAAAAACTGCACAAAAAATTTTACGGACTTCTAAGTCCTTGAAAATGGGCTCTCAAAATTCGAGAACTTTTAAGGACTTTCACGGACTTGTGTGAACCCCGACAAACAAAGGAAAAAAAAAAAAAAACTATAGGTTTTTCAAATGCCTTACTGGTCATAAAATATAAAAAAAAAAAATAAATAAATACAGATAAATTGATAGATATAGACAGATAGAAAGAATTGGTAGCTAATCTTCACAAAGTAAAAGAAAAACAGAATGAGTTGTTTTTTTTTTTTTTATAGAATTCAATTTAAAGATATGAGTTTAAAATTCGTAAGTTACAAGCTTGAAAGTTTTCACAAATACACATTTCAGTTTTTATATTTAAAAGGCACAGATATTAGGGTCAAACTGAAAAAGATTTTTAACAGAATTCAAAGCTTAAAAAATTGTAAGTTACAGACTATAAGGTATAAGAACACATTTTTCCGATTTTACATAAAAAAAAGGACAAAAAAAATAAGGTCGTATATGACAGAGATACCCATCAGACAAAGATCCATCAAAAACTTGTGTTCCTGTAAGCAGTTGATCACTACAATCAAAAAACAAATGTCACTGTGACAAAAAACGTATTTACTTCAAAACATCCATTCATCAAAAGATAGTTTGAGAAGTAGCAACACACAACGGCCACAACCCTTTTTTCTTTTTGAAAATATGGTTCATCTTTCGCTGGAACGTCGCTGTATCAGTGTGTACAAAAAAAGTCAAACTGAAGAACAGCCAAATTCCTGGCACAAAGTTCCCAAACACAGCACTTGTAATCTCTTGAAAAGGGCTCTAATCCTCTGGAGATGGATGAGGCTGCCTTTAACGTGTTCTGATTTTTTTTTTTTTAATCGGCAATACTCGCCATGCCCCCACTGTGAAATTCACTCAACAAACCACCATTTATCTGGATGCCTGGTTGTCTGACTGGCAGAGCACAGTATTCATAGTTACATGTTGTGGGTTCAGATCCCGTTGCCGACCGACACAAAAAAATGGGCTTTTTCCCACCTATCTTGAACAAGTCGACGTTGTAGTGGCTAGACGTTGCGTTCTGACTGGCCACGTTCTCCTCCCTGTCAGCTGGTGCTACTTTGCATGGAAGTAGACGTTCAGCTCGGATGGAACTACAGTATGGATTTTGAATAGTAAAAACCACTAACACTCAGTAAGCATATTTCACATTTTCCATTTATCTATAAAACCTTATCAAGCATAAAACCATACGCATATTAAATGTCAGCCTGAAGAACCGCATTTTTCATCTCTTAAAACTGATCGTCTCTCACACTCACGTCACCGAACTTTTTCACCTTCTACTTTCAAGTTTTGTATCTTAAATCCCTATGCATAAGCCCTACCAGAGTTAAAAGCAGAAATAGTAACTATAAAGCATCCTTTGAAATCAAAACCTGGGGTAGTCAGTCGAGACCCTAAGAACCACCGGAAATGAGCTCAAGCTCACGCTGGTGCAAAGAAAGATACCCGATATTACCTCCCTTGCCTTCCTTCCTCTAATTCCAACGGTCTCTTTTTTTCAAAGTATCTTTTGCTTTCAGTAAAGTGATGGAAAAATATATTTTGTTATTCAAACATATAAACGGTATTCTGTATACATTCATATCACATTTAGTATGGAGTTTGCTTGTGAGGGTGCCACATGTACAAGATGAACCCCATCCCACCCCTACCCCACCCAACCATCCGTTTGTGTTCAGCTGTGGATTGCTAATAAACGAATGGCGCGCACACTACACCAACTCTCTCCCTCTCTGTCTCTCTTTCTCAGTCTCTCTCCCACAAAGTGCAAAACTATGAACTGTATAGGGCAAAACACAAAGATATTCGCGAAGGCACGTTCATAGAGATGTATTTTGATGTGAAATTTAAAACGTTTTTTTTCTTTTTCAATCTTGCATGGCATATGTTACAAAGTTATAGTTACTCCTATGTAGCCATACAACCCAGTTCACATTCACAAGTATTAACAGACAATGGGCCACGCGCTGAACACAGAATCTGATCCCAATATGAACCCATTTCCATGAATCACCTATAATCAAGACGGAATGAGCATGGACGCTCTCTCAGCACAAGGCTTTAAGAGGAATGACGCTACTCCAATACTGTCAACACCAAATCGACAAGTGTTAACAGATGATGACTAAATTCTCAACACAAAAGTTGTTTTCTTTCAGAAAATGAAGTTATCTCAATGTGTACAATGTAAAGGTGAACACATGAACATAAATAAACAGCTATTGACCACATCCTTAAAACAAAAGTTGATTTTTTGCATACATGAAGTTTCCTCAATGTTTTCGATACAACCACGACAAAATCAACAACTTCTGATGGATAATGAGCACATTCTCATCGCAAAGGTATTTTCATACAGATGATGGTAATCTCAACGTATCCAATATAACCAAAATTCTCAACACAAAAGTTTCCATATACAAATGAAGTTACTTCAATGTAGCCAATATTTTTACAAAGATAAAAATTAACAAATATGTTCAGCTAACACAAAAAAACTCTTTGATACTGATGAAGGAAGCTCAATGTATCCAGTTTGTGCAATAGATTAACAGTTAAATACAGTATGATTAACAAATATCAACCTTACAACAATGGTCGAGACACAAACAATAATTATTACAAAGATGAAGTTAGTTGTCGGTATGAACAGACAGCAAGTGGTTTGGTTGCCGGTTGAGTGGTTGAAAACTGAAAGCCACTAGCATAGCACGTACTTCAGAGATCAAGGAATAACTAGAAACTTGGATAAATCAATAATATGGCAAAATAATGAGCATGTTTTTCATGATGAAACTGTGCATGGAAAACGCCAGGGCAGGCGCACACACACACACACACACACACACACACACACACACACACACACACACACACACACGCGCGCGTGCTTTAACGTCTACCTTATTTTCTTAATCTTGGTGTTAGTTGCTTATTTAGTGTTTCTTTGAAAGTTTTGGATCCAGTTATGTGGTGTTTTTTTACTTTTTTTTTTAAAAATTTTTTATTATTTTTTTTTTTTTTTTTTTTTTTTTTTTTAAAATCTAGGCCTAATTGCATTGTACATACCTACGTACGCCCCAAATCGACACCAACTGTTTGCATGCATACACCCAAAAAAACATCACACACACACACACACACACACACACACACACACACACACACACATAACACTTACATACTGTCTAAGATCACTGTTAGGTGGATAGACGTTAAATTAAAGAACGAACGAACACACGCGTGCACACGCACACGCACATACACGCCTTGAGTATTCACAAGCACCATCTGTGTGCACAGCTGTTATGATGAGTATTAATGGATATAACAGAGCAAAGCAGAAAAAAGTCAACAAAAGTAAGCATGCAATCAGTATATGACGAATAAGAGAATCTACAAACAATGTATGAGCTAGAAAAGCTCAGAACAGCACTAGTGAAAAAACGTCATTGCACGGAAATTTCCGCAAGTGGTATTGCAACAGAAGCTAAAGTTTATGAAAAAAAAAAAAAAAAAAAAACACGGAAGTGCAAGAAAGACGCACCTAAGAAGAAGAAGAAGCAAAATGAGGAATTAACAGGTGATGTTTACAATGAGTGGGACAGGTACCTTTAAAGTATGATCAAAACATCATTCAAGTAGATTTCAGGATTGGCTGGATATCAGTAATGTAACCATTCATTCAACTTCACTTGTTGTTTGAATGTGGTTCAACAGACACATATAATACGTACGTCAAAACCCCAAATAGCCTTTTACTCATAAACTGACGAGCGCAGTCCTGTAACCCCGAAGTCAATTATAAACAAAAACGTCAAGTCATTTGAACGTGTGCGAGGCACTGGTAGTAGGACTGCGTGTGGAAATGTGTATACAGGTGTATACTTCTCTGTGTGGCCTTTGCGGGGTGGGGGGGTGGGGGGAGTAGAAGGAGTTGGCGGTGTAGGCTGTTTGGAAAGTGTACGTTCCAATCTTTCCCAATAACAATCTCATCAACACCATGGAGAGAAAACTTCGAAAGAACCTTCAAACAAAACAAAAACAAGAAATAGAAAGAAAAAAAATTAAAGAAAGAATGAAAGAAAAGGGGAAAAAAAAAAGAAAGACAAACGAAAAGTTGTCAAGTTGTATAATACGGGACGGCTGAAAGGGAAGGAGGAGAGAGTAAGAAAGAGCTTGAGGGGAGAGATGAGATTTAAAGGTATGCACGATCCCCCCCCCCCCCCCCCAGGCAGTTTTAAACAGGCAGTTTCACTAGTTTTGGCAGAATGGATGCCCCTACAACTCCTTCCTCTCTTCTTCTTCTTCCGTCGTAATCACTGTAACGAATAAGCGCCGTCATGCATAGCAGCCCTTCACGACAAAAATCCTGTGGTTTTTTACCCCCCCCCCCCCCCCCCCCCCCCCCCCCCCCCATACGAAGTTGTCTTCTGTTGGTGTAGACAGGAGGCAGGCGGCCCATCTGTCTCTTTAAAGTGGGACGGAGGTTGGCAGTGACTCGGAGACTCGTGACGCGCACTACAAAGGGAAGGGGGATCTGTTGCTGGCAGAGCGGATGCTGTCTCCGGCCAGGTCCACGGCCACTGCTGCGGGGGGATGGAGAAAGAGAAAATAAAAGGTGTTTGAATTCCACGTGAACCTTTCATGAACACACGTACTCATGTTCGTGCACACACACACACACACACACACACACACACACACACACACACACACACACACACACAGATTGACAGCGAGAGAGAGAGAGAGAGAGAGAGAGAGAGAGAGAGAGAGAGAGAGAGTGAGAGAAAGAGACAGAGCGAGAAAGATGATTAATCGTTTTACCCCCGAGGGTAACAGATATGCAATAAGATGCTTTTCCCCACCTGACCCCGCATCCCCTAAAGAGGGGTACTGACACTACAGGAGAAAACTACCTACACACACACACACACACACACACACACACACACACACACACACACACACATTGACGCACCATCTACATCTTTGCCATCCCATCCATACCTCACTTCCACTCCACCTTTCTCCAGTTTCTGCAATCCTATCCTGTTCTCTCTGTCTCTCTCTCTCCCCCACACACACACACACACGCACACAAACACATATATGCTCACATGCACTAACATTCACACACACACACACACACACACACACACACACACACACACACACACACAAGCGCACACCTACACGCAGCATGTGTGCACTCACTCCCATGCACACACACACACACACACACAAAGCGCACACCTACACGCAGCGTGTGTGCACTCACTCCCATGCACACACACACACACACACACACACACAAAGCGCACACATACACGCAGCGTGTGTGCACTCACTCCCATGCACACACACACACACACACACACACACACACACACACACACACACACACATACACACACACACACACACACACACACACACACACACACACACACACACACACACACACACACACACACACACACACACACACACACACACACACACACACACACACACACACACACACACACACACACACACACACACACACACACACACACACACACACACACACACACACACACACACACACACACACACACACACACACACTTCCATCTCACCATGCTCAGAGCATCTCTCCACCCCTTTCTCCTCCTCCTCCTCCTCCTCCTCCTCCTCCAGTCCTGTCCTCGAAGGACACCACCACAGTGTGCCCGCCACTGCCGTAGTTCTGGTTCCTCTGACTGCTGGGGTCACCCCCGGCAGAAGACCCTGCCCGCCCCGCGCTTCCCGCAGAGGAGGAGTACAGGCCCCTGGTGTCGTCGCTGGTGGCGCCGGACGCGTGGCGCTGCAGTTCGGAGGAAGTCTTGGGGCCGACTCCCAGCCAGTACTGGGTGTCCTGGGACAGGGTCTGGCCCAGGATGGAGGCGAAGTAGATGAAGCTCATCAGCATCTGGTTGAGATGGACGGTTTCCGTTCACATTGTTGTCCATATACATACATACATACATACATGCATGTATACATACATGTGTGTGTGTGTGTGTGTGTGTGTGTGTGTGTGTGTGTGTGTGTGTGTGTCTTGTGTGTGCGCGCAAGCGCGCGCGCGCGTCCGCACATGCACGCAGGCCTGCGCGACCACGTACGTGTGCATGCATGCCGTGGACAAGCAGAGGCAGACATAGAGAGAGAGACAGAGACACAGAAAGAGACAGACAGACAGAGACGGACGGACAGACAGAGAAGTTTGAGAGAAAAAACGAAGAGATGGAACATCACTTAAAAACAGAGAGAGAGAAAGAGGCAGAAAGAGAGTATGGTGAAAAAAAAAAAAAAACAACAAAAGAAGCTTGAGCAAGACCAAAAAATTGATCAAGACTAACAAAGATGAGACAAAGAGAAATTAAGAAAAGCCTGAAGAAAACAGGAAAAGAAAGAGAACACTACAAGGCAGATGGGAATGGAGGTTGGAAAGAGGAGGAGGGAGGGAAGGGGGAGGGGGGGGGGGAGACGGGGAACAGTTTTAAGAAAAGACCAGAGTGTGGGATAAAGAAAAGAAAGTAAAAGGTTAAAAAGAAAAGAAAGAAGCAACACTTGAATCTATTTAAGATACTGGGTAGGAGGCATAAACGTTTTCAGCCATCACAGAAATCAAATGGCCGGGAGCGAGATGGGTGGAGGGATGGGGCAGGGGGGTGGAGGAGTGTGGGGTAAGTGAAAGTTGCATCATTCAAAAGCACAACAAAACAAAGCAAACAAAACGCAGACGACTCTTTGTAATAGTCGTCGTTAGTAAACTATTTCATTTACACACACACACACACACACACACACACACACACACACACACAGGCGCGCGCGCGCGCGCGCGCGCACACACAGGAAAAAAAAAACACATGGCAAATAAATAAGAATATGCTTTGACAGATCAAAATCGACCGCGCATTGCACCATCCCGTGGTCACAGCGCTCTTCCCAGCATAACATAACGCAATGCAGACCAGTGCACTGCAGTATGTACTACTGCAGCCAAACACAAATTAGGAACTACACAGTACAATGCAATGCGAAGCTAATACGACACTAAACACTTCATTACAATTGCCACAGAACCAGACTCACTTGTATGGCGGCGAACACGCAACTGTACCAGTACTTGGGCAGAACGTTATCGGATCCTGCGCACAAAGAAACACGGCAGTCAGGGGAAAAGCCGCGCGCTGGTATTTTGTTTCTTGAAAGAAAATCCCCATTTTCAAAAGGGGACAAGATAAACAATTCCCCAAAACACAAGCCAAAGACAACAAGGTCTTTTCAAACTGAGTCAATCCACAATTTCCACTGGTAAGCAACGTAAAAAAAAAAATCATTGTAGCTTTACTTTTTTCCGTTCAAAATCTTAATAATTTCTAGCCATCTTCTTATCATCTTTCATTAAAGTATGTCAGTATCTTTTTACCTGTTATGTTTCATATATCAAATGAAATTTCTGTAATAATTGTGTAAAGGTCTCAACTGATTACAGCATATTATACGTAAATCTTTCCAACTATGGCGACACTGATGATGCAATATATCTGAAATGCAAATCGAACACACACACACACACACACACACACACACACACACACACACACACAAAGCACGGCACGCACAGAGACAAAGAGGAATTTGCACACACACACACACACACACACACACACACACACACACACATAACACAAAGCGTAGGCAGTAAAGACAAAGAAGAAGAGGAATTTGCTGCGCGTACTACACTACACAGGGTCACACACACACACACTTCCTGAATGAACTTCCACGATTTGGGCTGAGAGAGACACACACACACACTACACAGAAGATGAGAGAGATTTGGGCAGCAACATACACAGACTACAGACTGCAATCACGATTTGGGCTGCACACACACACACACACACACACACACACACCACACACACACTCACACACATACTGACCACAAAGCGTGGCAGTGGAGACAGAGAAGAAGAGGAACTTGCTGTAGAGCTCTATGACTAGCACAGGGTCGTTTCCCACGTCTTCCTGACTGCACTTCCACGATTTGGGCTGCACCAACACACATACACTACACACTGCAATCACGATTTGGGCTGCACCAACACACACACAGACTACACACTGCACACACACTGCAATCACGATTTGGGCTGCACCAACACACACACACTACACACTGCAATCACGATTTGGGCTGCACCACACACAGACTACACACTGCAATCACGATTTGGGCTGCACCAACACACACACACGACACACTGCAATCACGATTTGGGCTGCACCGACACACACAGACTACAACACTGCAATCACGATTTGGGCTGCACCAACACACAGACAACACACTGCAATCACGATTTGGGCTGCACCACACACACACACACACTACACACTGCAATCACGATTTGGGCTGCACCAACACACAGACTACACACACTGCAACCACGATCTGGGCAATGCGATGGGCACCACACACACACACACACACTGCAATCACGATTTGGGCTGCACCAACACACACACACTACACACTGCAATCACGATTTGGCTGCACCAAACACACACACAGACTACACACTGCAATCACGATTTGGGCTGCACCACTACACACAGACTACACACTGCAATCACGATTTGGCTGCACCAACACACACACACACACTACACACTGCAATCACGATTTGGGCTGCACCGACACACACACACACACACACACACACACACGATTTGGGCTGCACCGACACACACACACACACACGACACACTGCAATCACGATTTGGGCTGCACCAACACACACACACTACACACTGCAATCACGATTTGGGCTGCACAGACACACAGACTACACACTGCAATCACGATTTGGGCTGCACAGACACACAGACTACTCACTGCAATCACGATTTGGCCTGCACCAACACACACACACAGACTACACACTGCAATCACGATTTGGGCTGCACAAACACACACAGACTACACACTGCAATCACGATTTGGGCTGCACCAACACACACAGACTACATACTGCAATCACGATTTGGGCTGCACAACACTACACACAGACTACACACTGCAGTCACGATTTGGGCTGCAAAGACCACACAGACTACACATTGCAGTCACGATTTGGGCCGCACCAACACACACAGACTACACACCGCAATCACGATTTGGGCTGCACACAACACACAGACTACACACTGCAATCACGATTTGGGCTGCATCAGACACACACAGACTACACACTGCAATCACGATTTGGGCTGCACAAACACACAGACAACACACTGCAATCACGATTTGGGCTGTACAACACACAGACAACACACTGCAATCACGATTTGGGCTGCACCGATACACACAGACTACACACTGCAATCACGATTTGGGCTGCACCAACACACAGACAACACACTGCAATCACGATTTGGGCTGCACAAACACACAGACTACACACTGCCATCGAGCGATTCACACAGGAAGCAGGCTATTTCAAAGCAAGAAGTATTAAACACTTTTTACTTTTTTTTTTCCTCCTGAACATGACCACTATGATGTTTTTATGAACCTTTAACTAACTACCTATCAGAGTTTCGAATACAATTTTCAGGTTAATACAAATATGACACATCGGGAAAGCAGCTTTAAAGTGTTCGTGCTTACCGTTTTTTCCCAAACGTCGTCTTTTAGTTATATTTTGTACATGTTTGCATTTACGTATGTATGTAATGTATGTATGTGTGCATGTCTATATTTATGAATATATATATACGTGTGGGTATGTATATTTTTGCATCTTTTGTTTAGTATAGTAACTTTAAGAGTCTCCGGCCATTTCCTTTGTCAAAGGTGTCATTATAAACATTTGAACACATCATAAGTATTAGCTTGTTGTTGTTCAAATTTTCACATTAATGTAAAACTTTGTGATTGTAAAGTGGAAATAAAATTATTTTAAACCAGTTATATTTTCACCAAGTGATTTGTTTTAATTTGCTGTGAAAATAGTAACACACACACACACACACACACACACACACACACACACACACACACACACACACACAAATCTCCTGTTTGTAACCTCTCCATGTTTGAGTCCCCTTTATGGAAATACAGAATGATCGTCAGTTAGGGCAAATGAAAAACTGTAGAGATCGCTGTGTGTCAGTGAAGTCATGAATCGAAGCAAAATGTCGGCACGCATTACCTCCCGAATCGCCGTGTACTTCATCTTACTGAGCGTATACAATAGAGAACTTGTAAATATATCACTGAAAATCAATCTCTCGCATCATCATCATCATCATCATCAGCAGCAGCAGCAGCAGCAGCAGCAGCAGCAGCGGCGGCAGCGGTGGCGGCGCGGCAGCAGCAGCAGCATCAATATCATCACTGTGTTATCGCCAGCTACCACCAGTGTATAGCATAGTGAACACGTAGAACTGAACCATCGCCATCATCATCATTGTCATTACCATCATTATCATTATCATGGTAGATGCGCTTACCTCCAGCCTGTAGATGAGGGTGTAGATGCCAGCAAACAGCAATAAGGTGGACACGTAGGACTGAGCCAGGAGCAGCAGGCTCACTCTGTGTTTGTACAGTTGACGTAACAACCTCACTGTAGTAACACAGGCGAACAAGAACAACTATTCATCATGAATTGACATCACTGTCATGTGTAACGTGTGAAAAGACCGTCAGTCAGTAACTCCAACCCGTGAGGCTGGGGACGGTGGGGGATGACAGTGGGGAGAAGGAGGAGAGGGAGGAAGTTGTCCCGTTGGATTGAAAAAAAAAAAATTTAGGCTACCTAAACGCGCGTTAAGAATTGTACCCGTGCCATGCCAAGGACTGGATTCCTGGGCAGTCACGGGCATCTCTCCAAACCATCAGTCATGTGCCATACGGTAGTCGCCAGGTGTGGTAACCAGTCTTAACTTAACCTGTCTTAAATCATCAATAATCGTTGTCTCATACCAGTAGGTTATGGAGATGCCACGGCGGACGCTTAGAGCAGCTTAGGATCTCCGCAGTCCTCTCTGCCTAGACATGTGGTGTGAAATGGGTAGTGGTGTTGTAACCAGTTCACATTTACGTTTCCATCCAGAACTCAAAACGCCTTGGGATCTGCCAGTGGCACGTCCACGCTCCACTGACAGTGTTTCCCTTCTACATTCGAGCATCACAATGACATTAACGAGTCGCATCGTTACAAACTACCGGCTGCAGTAAGTCTTGCGACAAAAGGGAAGAGCTGAGGAAGCTGAGGCGGATACTCTATTCTCTCCTCGTTGAGCTGCAGTTCATAAACGCATAATAAATTTATCGCCTTTATGGAATGCAGCTCTGCCCACAACTCTTCGACACTCATCCCGTTTGCCAACACAACAAGCATATCGCTTGTTGTCGTTGGCAAACGGGATGAGTTTCTTTGTGACCTCTCCCGAGACAATTCGGTGGATATAGCTGGCATATATATCAGAGGAGCTTTTCACTGAAGCGACAAATTGCCTGTAGCCAACGTTTGCCTGACGCTAAAAAAAGAAACGATAGACAAGATGTACAAACATACAACCGCAAGATGAAATACTTTTCAGCGGTATTACTACCTCTTTCAGTTCTTAGGACTCTTGCAGTGTCAGAATACGGATCGCTTCGGGCACAAATCAGACGACGTAACTACTTTTCATGTACCAATCAGAGAACGTCTCTCATTTTGGTGCAGTGTCAGCCATTTTGTTTCGCTTGCAAGAGAACCCTAAGCGACTCTAACGATCTCTTCTCAATGTCTTGCCCCACCTCCTGAGAGGTCGCAAAGAAACTGTGCCGGTCTTGCGAAAATTTTCGCCTCTGGCCTCTACAGAATGTTCCTCTGGACTAACTTGCACTCTAGAAAAGATGATGATTAAGTGGTTCGAATTCTTAAAGGTAAGCGTCATCTGCATTTGGAATAAAATGACACATATCTACCACTTTGTAGTGTGAACCAGATGTGTCAAACAGTTGTGTGACGTTGCCATTATCACACCTTTCAAAAAAATCGAATCGAATCCAGATTCAGAAACCAGGTTTGTTAGGAGAAAAAAAAGTAAATCAGGCTTGTTGGGGAAAAAAGCCAGTCAACCCAGGTCTATCGTTGTCTGTCGTTTGCACGGATGTCTCCCAGTCATCACCAAGCAGCAAGTTATCACAGTTATGAAATGCAGCTTCGAAAGCAGGTTTCATTTAGAACCCACTGACCGCTGAATCTTATACTGAAAGCAGATCATCAGTTCGTAACCCCAAACAGGTAAAAAGCGGAGTACATAATGTTTAAAAGTATCATGGCTTCCCCCGAGCCAGCTTACCATTTCCCGTAAGACAAGGATAACGATAGAGGAGGGTCTAATTCGCTTCGCTTCTGGGTGAGTTTTACGGCCCTTTTGGCCGGACGCCCTTAGTGACCTTGGTCAACTGTAGTCAACTGCAGCCATCTTTGACGGGTGGAGTGCCAGATGTCTGGTCACCGGCAGCAATCCGGGACTGGTTCCAGACCAGAGTTCTTAGCTTGGTATGGACGATCCCGCTTGAAGTTCAAAGGTTTTTTCCCCCCTAGGGCAGGTGTACATCGCTGCTCTTTGGAGGCCACACGAAATGGTGTCGAGGCCGTGAAGTTGGTGGTCAGCCAGAGGTGAATGCCGGTGGACGTCGTCTTGGTCCTTGGGCGACCGTCTTCATAAACGTGTGGCGAAGGTCCTGAGCCGCATGAGGTAGACTCAGGATGGAGCGCCATGGGAATCGCTTGAGCGCTGCAGTGATGTCCTGTGGTCCTCGCCTACGAGGGCTGAGATGGACATTTTTCAGCCCAAAGCTCCCAAAGTTGGCAGGTGCCTTACCACGCCTGACCCAAGTATGGCTATAAACCAGGCCTCGGGTATCGCAGTCGGGCTGCGCTCCAACATTGATCTGCCCCCTGATCTCCAGAAACGGTCCCTCGCCATTGGCAATATCCCCTGTCATCGGCGGCGAGGAACGAAATCTGTGCCGCCTGACCACAGGCTGCACACCAAAATTAATGCGCCGAAGCCTTGCGAAAGAGTCGAGTATCTATAGACTGAGCAATCGCATTTTTTTGAGAATTGTTATTGTGTGTGAAAGTTGATTCTCCTCATTTTCTTTCATATGGCCATCAAGGTACAATTCAACTGGTTCCGAGCAGACAGATTAACATCAAAGGGAAGGAACTACTTTTGGGCACTTCCAGCTGGCGCAAAGATAGGGTCACAGTGAGTGCAAAGGCCCTAAAATGTGACGTCAACTATGGGGAAGGTTATGTACTTGAAGACTGTTTCTAATTTTACCGGTATAAAAAAATCCCCCCAAAACAAGGGAAATATCTGTGGGGAGTCGTTCTTTAGATCAATTATCAGTTTAACAGTAAGCGCTGGCTCAAATCTATGGCAGGCCTCAAAACGCTTACGTTGATTATAATTATAATGTTGTAGTGCACAATCCTAACTGTGGCGTATGGCCACACGGTGGTCGGTGCGCGCGGACGCCAATGTAGCATCTCCATTGATAAAGAGCTGCCACACACACCCCTCTGCACCCGCCGATAGGCCACACTGGCAGCGACGAAAGAGTTATAGGCTGGTATCTGGTCACCTGGTCTGTCTGCCCCATCCCATCACAGGTATACGATTGTGTATCATCCCATCACAGGGACATGATTGTGTATCATCCCGTCCATTGCTAGTAGTAGCCACAGGGTTCAGAAGCAGCCAAACTGGAATAATTGTGTTTGCGCAGACACAGTCAAAAAGTCTAACAAGGAAAGTTTAAACTTTACACAGCCAAGGTTTGGGGAGAAAATCAACATTTGGTGTGTGTGTGTGTGGTGTGTGTGTGTGTGTGTGTGTGTGTGAGAGAGAGAGAGAGAGAGAGAGAGAGAGAGAGAGAGAGAGACAACATCTAAGAGGCGAGAGGAGAAGGGTGGTGGGAAGGCTGGACAGATAGAAGAAAAGAGTGTGGAGACAGAAGGATGAGGAAGATGAGGTGAGGGATGTAAGAGCGAGGGGGAAAAGGAGAGGACGTGAGAAAAGACAAACAAACGAGAGATTCAAAGCCACCCCTCCCTTCTCACGATTGTGTATCATCCCATCCACTACTAGTAGCCAGAGGGCTCAGAAAACAGCCAAGCTGGAATTATTTTGCTTCATTTCCAAATTTTGCTTCATTTTTCCGCCCTCAGTCAATGTTTTGAAACTGGAATAATTGTGTTTGTGCAGACACAGCCAAAAAAATCTAACAATGAAAGTTTAAACTTTGCACACACACACACACACACACACACACACACACACACACACACACAGAGACGCAGAGAGAGAGAGAGAGAGAGAGAGAGAGAGAGAGAACATCTAAGAGGCGGGAGGAGAAGGGTGGTGGGAAGATTGGACAGATCGAGAAAAGCGTGTGGAGACAGAAGGATGAGGAAGATGAAGTGAGGGACGTAAGAGCGAGGGGGAAAAGGAGAGGACGTGAGAAAAACAAACACAGGAGAGACACAAAGTCACCCCTTCCTTCTCTCTCTCCCCCCCCCCCCCCCCCCCCCCCCCCCCCCCAACCCCCCAGTTACAAGCAGTATTTGACAAAAGGCCTGCAGGCCCAGGCGTCGACTCGAACAATTAGTCCGCACCACAAACATACACTTAAGAGTCGATGGTCCGTACACAGCCTATGGCTGTGTCATTCACTAAAGCAACGCGACGGGTGGAGGGAGGAGAGAGGGGGGGCGGGGGGGGGGGGGGGGCTCTACAACAGATGAGATAACAGTGAGCGCAATGACCACTCCCTGCCTGACACACACCTCCACTCGTGACAGCAGTGACCGCTCTCACTTGACAAGCAAACAAACGCCATGTGGCTCACAGGCCATGTGCTGCTGTGGGCCTCAACGACGCAACCACTGCGGCTGAACAGCGCGCCACGAACACACCGCGTTAAGCAAATTCTGCGTGCCAAAAGGTACGGGAGTTTTCGGGGCTTCAAAAAGTCGTTATTTTCTTAAATGAAAATTGTACTTTTTTTCTTTCTTTTGAATATCAATACAGTGATATGTGTCTTTTTTTTATATAAACGTTGCCGCCCGATGTTAAAAATCGACTGTGTAGAGAGAACTGATGTTTGGCGATTTAAAGAATGAATGGGGTTTTACGCCATTAGTCCAGCAGACCACACGAAGAGCGTTCAGAGCTGCATTGCCGGCATGAGACGGTGACTCAAAATAAAGATAATATGAATTACGAACCTTAAGGCCACAGAACATTTACAGTTATGGCACCTACTTCCAGTGAGTATTGGTAATGTTGCAGAGATAAGTGTCACCAACACCGTGTACATACGTGTGCACGCCCATAGATCGAAACTGCCGTTTTCTTCAGCATCAACCTTAATGTTCATCCCATAAATGCTTCAGTCCCAAAATACACACAACACACACACACACACACACACACAAACGACACATCCAGATCAGATGCAACAGCAACGCGTGCGTTGTTTCGCCACGCAAATACCAAACAAGGGAATGACGATAATCCTTACATGTTGTAACATTTTTCATCCGGAGGAGTATTGTGTAAATGTCTGACGAGTTGTCCGTGTTATCATTCAACAAAGATCGACGCGTCTGCTTCAGATTATAGTGTAGTAAATATGCGTTTCTGATTCACTCGTAGTCTAGGTGTGTTGTGTGGTGTGTGTGTGTTGTGTTATGGCTGTAGGGTGTTCGTGCGGTTACGCCGTCGAGCGCGACAGAAGCAGCCAGCGCATCCAACGGTGGTGTTGAAGTGGGATCGGAATGGTAGTGGAATAGTATGTGTCTGTGTGTTTCTTGGTGGTGTCTTTTCTGCAATAATACAGCCCGGTTTTTCTGTTAAACGTGCATGCCAATGTCTGAGTCAACTGCGAAGAAAAGAGCATTAATCCATTTTACCAGAAAATGATTTCGCAGTTACTATTCTCAAGAAAGAGGAATTACGAATGTCCACAAGAGAAAATAACAACTGTGCCGTTCTTGCACCCAAACCACACCCACCCCCACCCGTGGTTTAATGATCAAAAAGGGGGGCAAGTTGATTGTTGTTTTCAATCTATTGTATTGTCATGCGTGTCTTTTATAGATTGAGGCCCCCAACACAGGAAGGATTGAGGTCACAAGCCATGGCGTTCATAGTTCTATGCCCACGACATTGTCTCGAAAGGCAGAATGGGTCGCGTGGGTTACGAACATAAACACTGAACCACCTGGTAGGCCCCACCGTTACTTAAGAGAGCGACGGTGATTTAAAATTTATGATTCTACGGAGGGCTACTAACAGGGAGATGTGCAACTCGCAATCCATCGACCAGATGGAAAACTCGAATCTCTTACCACTGTGAGCCATACTCAGGAACTGTTTATGGGATCCGTGGTTAGGTTACGACTATCAGGTTTAATCTCCACACCACTGATATGATGCACAAATGACCAACCCAAACCAGCTGAGTGGGTTGAAAGGCGCTTACACCAAATTGCATCACCGGGGGGGGGGGGAGCAAGTTCGTTCCCTAAATGGGCAAGGAAGATGGCAAAAAAAATGATGGCTGGGTGGGGGCGTCAGCGAGGTTTCAAACTCGCCCACATTTGACCGCAGACTCAGCTGCTTTACTCACTGCGCCAACTAGGCACGCTCAACACAGACAGCCTGTGCATCAGCTAGCAGAACAAAAAGGACGGACATGTAGAAGGCCTTTATCGTAACTCGTGCCTAAACAGAGAGAACAGGCAGGCCTAGAGAAAGGTGTCAAAACTGAGCCCAAAACAGTGCAGTGGTGGCCTGCAAGTTATCAATCCCCTCACCCTGTTTGGGAATGGTTACCCGGTAATACCTGTGACAGACGCGTATCAGTCTGACGCCGACTGAAGAGCTATGGAGGCTTATCTGAGTATATACAAAACAGTAAGACTGTGACCACACAGAGACGAGCTATACAAGGTGATAACCAATGGACCGTGGTACATGCCGGTTTGATTGACTAGCAGTACTGTCCTGTGACACGGCCACAGCCTAAAGCATCTGACACAGAATTAAACGTTCTCGGCTTAAGAGAAGGTTTGTCAAGTGCTGGAACAGACTACAAAGTTTAGTGACACATATTCATGAAAGACTAAGCCCTATATATAATGTCAGCGATAGAGGCCCTGATTGGACATTAGCAGCAAGGCCGGGGCCGTCTTGATCTAACAAGCCATCGACTGTAACTAATAGACGACGGTTTTCTTGCTTCAGCCGTGTCTGCCTCGGCTTTTGGAACTTTATTGACAAAGATGCGGTGACGCACAACTAAAGAGTAGTTCCTTCCGTTTGAATGAGCATAACTTCAGATCGCCCCGGCACTACCTCTAGTTCGTCAAGTAACGGAAAGCTTGTGCTGTGGTTGGCTTTCATCAGAATTCTATTATCGATTGTCGTGAAAATACCTAAGAACTCACTAGTCGAGACTTCTAACAATGCCGGGAAAAATAAGCAAATCTTAATTTGGGGAACCAATAAATTATTTGAAGAATGTTTTGAGTTGCGACAAAGCATATCTCCATTTCGCATTGCGCCTTGGACAAAGACTGAGCTCTAAAATAACCTTTCGCCTAGCAACTAAAATGCATTGAAGAATTACGTTTGAACGCTTTGGAAAGAAGCAGTAAAATCTCGGTCTGCAGTAACCACGCGCCTGAGAGGTTATTGTTTCCCTCCCATGAATAAAAGATACCTCCCTCTCAAACTTTCAAGATTGTCGTTCCTAGTTGCGTCTCTCCGCCAAATTCATCCGGGAATCATGGGGCCTGAAGTTAAGACAGAACACTATGCCTTTAGTCTTTGCTTCGGACGATCTCATTCAAGAACCCGTGAGTAAGATTGTCACTAAGATGAAAATATAAAACCAAGAGAGGATCATATAAAAAAACAAAAATAATAAAAAAAAACACGCGGACAACCGGGGGGCGGCATTCCAAAAAGGGGGGAATAATTGGATTTCTTTGTCAAACCACTCAACTCTACAAAACTTGTTAACTCGGGTGGTAGTCATCAGCGCACTACCCTTTATCAGGATCGGTATCTCTTCATCATTTGCCGGGAATGTGACTCCCTTCGATGTCTTTTACAGCAGTTATCTAACACTTAAACTTCTACGAGTCTGTACAACTATTTTCACTGTCTATCCTCCCCCTTCTTCGCCCTCACTCCGACGAATAGAACACCCTTCTCCCAAATCCTTCACACATTTTTGTTTCAACCAACTCACCATGCTCGGTGTATACGCCATAGACACAGTGAATGGATTTACATCTCAAACACACCGGCCCCTCAATCCTTCCCCACTTTGTATTCTTTGATAGGTTTTCTGTTTCAGGTTGTCGAAATCCCTCTCTTATTCACACGACTCACTGTATCTTGCCGACTTGTTGTGGTGGTGCTGCTGAGCACATCCCCCGTTGTATGTGTTGGGTGTTATCCAGACAATGGGGTCTTTGGTCGTTCGTTGGTTTTTGTGTTGATTTTAATGTTTCTCTCCCATGTTATGTGAAAGGCTGAACATATGTTGGACTGGATAAATGATAAACAATTTTTGTTGATCCTCTTGTTGGTATCTGATATTTACACCTATTGATTGTTGTTCGTGTGTTTTTGTCCGTGTGCTCTTGATTACTGTTTTTCTCCATCCGTTTTTTTTTTTGTTATGTCCTTTCCGCATTTTTGGCTTTATTAGTTGCACCCCCCATTGTTGCCCCTGATGTGTGTGTTTTGTTGTTGTTGTTTGTTGTTTACAAGCCAATGCACACGGAACAGCCGATATTACATTGACTCTTTTCTGCTCCGGGTCAGCTCCGCCATAAAGAAGCCACATACTTCTTTGCACGACCATTTTACTTCCGCCACCAGCATAGTATAAATACGATTCCCACAACTCGTACAAAGACTTCCAGTGGGCGGGTTAAAGAATGGAAACAAAAAAGAATCAGATTCAGCAAACATTCGAAATCAAAACGTAAGTTTCTCATGCACCCGCTTACCTCGAGCTGCCCCCCCACCCGCCCCCCCTGTCCCAAGGCTGACCCGCCGCCAGCAAGCCCCCCGCGCCCGCCGTCTTCCGAAACCCACCCCGGAGGCAGGTCGCGCCCCGCACCCGCCCACCCGTCCCCCCCACCCCCCATCCCCCCCCCCCCCCCCTTCCCCCCTCCCCCCGCGGCGACTCCCGACCTCCCCCCCCATCCGGCCCCCCCCTTCTCCTCCGCCCAACCGACCGCTAGCCGCCGGCCCGGCGCGGCGGGGCCGCCGTCGCCATGCCGCCGGCGCACGTAAGCCACAACCGACGATAAGTCGGCCCCTGGGCGCTGACCGAGACTCCCGTCCCGCCCTGTGGGGCACCCCGCC
>JADBJO010002829.1:232500-237500 GCA_016801955.1 Conus betulinus | reverse complement strand
TTATAAACCCAAAACAAAATAAACTTCACTTCTTCCGTTCCTTTATTTCTCATTCTCTGGATCGAAGTTGTAGTAGTAGTAGTAGTAGTAGTAGTCGCAGCAGCAGCAACAACAAAACAGCAGCAGCAATAGTAGTAGCAGTAACAGCAGCAGCAGCAGCAGCAGAAGCATAAAAACAGTAGTAGTAGTAGTAGCAGTCGCATCGCTTCTAAAATAGAGTATTCATCGAGCAACCGTAGACTCCTGTTGCAATAATAACAAAGCATAATACAGATGAGAAAGAATTACTTTTTGAAGTCTGATACATCCATAGAAGTCAAAGATAGAGGGACGAGTGTCGGAGGTACAGGGACACACACACACACACACACACACACACACACACACACACACAGAGACACACACAGAGAGACAGAGAGAGATTCAGTTGGCTAACGCCCTACTTCAGTCGAGAGAGAGAGAGAGAGAGAGAGAGAGACGGACGGACAGACAGACAGACAGACAGAAGAGACAGACAGACAGGCAGGCAGGCAGGCAGGCAGGCAGGCAGAGACAGAGACAGAGACAGAGAGGCAAAGTATATCTATAAAAGCCAAGGGACAGCAAATATGCGACAGCTGTCTCTTGATAAGCATCGTCGTATGATTCCTTGGTGCGAGACAGACCAGGTGTCATTGCAGAAGCGTACACAAAAGTAAACAGTTTGAATAAGATCAGAGAGCGCACCCCGATATCTTACTGCATTATATACAGTAAATCAAGACTTGTTACAGACTGTCCACTTGCTGTTCGCTTTTGTCATGTGAGCACTTCCCTCCCCACCCTTTACGTGTGAATGTCCGTGATAACACTTCCAGGTGTGTACGTCTGTGTGTGTTTGTCGGGCGATATGTATGTTCATATAAGTGCATACACGCGTGCGTGCGCGTGTCGTGAACGTGTTTGCATAAAAAGCATACAGTTCACATGAAACTTCCTATGCGTGTGTGTGTGTGTGTGTGTGTGTGTGTGTGTGTGTGTGTGTGTGTGTGTGTGTGTGTGTGTGTGTGTGTGTGTGTGTGTGTGTGTGTATGTGCCCGCCTTTCTGTTAGCGTGCGCAGTGTGAGTCTGTATGCAATACCAAGATAGAAACCTTTCATACAAGCCTATATCTGAAACTTGTCAATACATCAAAGTGAATAAATCAAACGGTATGGACTCACACGACCATCTCCACATTTTCTCAGGGAACTGCGTAATGCTAAATGGTGTCTCTCGTTCTGTGTGCTGTATGCTCATTATAATCTTCAAAACGATTTAAAAAAAAAAAAAAGACTTTTTTTAACCAACTCTCAAAAGAATAAACACGAAACCTGTCCTTTTTGTGTTGCACATTTGATGATCTCTTTAAACTACACTATCAGTTGAAATTGTAGGCCCCCGTGTCTTGCATAATTGACATTGCCGAGCCGCGCGAGTGATTTATTCAGGTCACCACCAATTTTAAAGCAAAACTTCATTACCACAGTATCTTGCCGAAGACACTCTGATCTCACATTCCTGACCTACATCCAAATATCATCACAAACTGAGTCAAACACAAACGGCTACTCTCAGCGTCCTAATACTGCTGAGAAGTCCACAGTGTTCAGCGTGTGTTGGTCAAGGCCGTACGTGAATGTGTGCACGCGCGTATCTCCGGTCAGTTGCCGCTTCGTACATATGTGTCTACGTATACATAAGCATGCAGGTAAACATGGCAGGCACGCATTCACGCACGCGCGCACAACACACACACACACACACACACACACACACACACACACACAGCAGAGAGACAGAGACACAGAGAGAAACAGACAGACAGACAGACAGACAAACAGACAGTGACAGCGACTGGGAGAAAAACACGCATGCGTAGCCGCAGACGCACCCACACACACACACTCTTGAAAGTTAAGAAGAAAAAAAAAAACGACACAAACGAAAAGATGTCATAAAATCCATGAGGCCTACTTCCTTGTCAATAGAAATGTAGTCCCATGTTCTTAACGATTCTGAAAGCTCTAACATTGATCTCTCCCCCCCCCCCCCCCCCCCCCCCCACCCCCAACACACACACATTTCCACCCCACCCACCCACCCCACGCCCAACACGTGAGCTATGGATTGTTGTTCTATTAACTCCACCAGCGCCAAACGCGGACTTGAGTGTCACACGGTCTGACGTCACGGACACCAACGCGGGAAAAAAAAAAAAAAAAAAAAAAAAAAAAAAAAAGCTCAAACCAAATCAGATTTGTGTTGTAGTTATTTTAAACCAGTTGAAGACGTAATTTGGGTATGCGAACGCAGATCCACCCAAAACGACCTTGACAAAGTTGCTACGTACAAAAGTATTCATGAAGACATCGCATCAAACGATGCTCGAAAAATCTGCAAGGGAAGTAATCTGTGTTAGAACTCGCGTTCACTTAAGAGTGAGCCTGCTGTTTTCATGGGGCAGATGCCGCTGGTGGGCATGGCTCAGATCAATTTTGCCTCATCAGTCTGCTTAACAGTATAATCAAAGAGAATTGGTTCTTCGCTGTTTACCAATATAATCAAAGAGAATAGGTTCTTCGTTTACACAATATAATCAAAGAGAATAGGTTCTTCGTTGTTTACCAGCAAATCCTTGTAAAGCTGAGAAAAACTTACCCCCCCCCCCCCCCCCCCCCCCCCCCCCCCCCCCCCCCCCCCCCCCCCCCCCCCCCAGTTTGCAAACTATCCTAGGCCCCACAGGATTGTGTTGAAAGACAGCAGTTGCAAACTATCCAGGCCCCAGACGGTTGTGTTGAAAGACAGCTGTTTGCAAACTATCCCAGGCCCCAGGGATTTGTGTTGAAAGACAGCAGTTTCCAAACTATCCCAGGCCCCAGACGGTTGTGTTGAAAGACAGCAGTTTGCAAACTATCCAAGGCCCCAGACGGTTGTGTGTTGAAAGACAGCAGTTTGCAAACTATCCCAGGCCCCAGACGGTTGTGTTGAAAGACAGCAGTTTACAAACTATCCCAGGCCCCAGAGGGTTTGTGTTGAAAGACAGCAGTTTGCAAACTATCCCAGGCCTGGATGTGTTGTGTTGAAAGACAGCAGTTTACAAACTATCCCAGGCCCCAGACAGTTGTGTTGAAAGACAGCAGTTTGCAAACTATCCCAGGCCCCAGACGGTTGTGTTGAAAGACAGCAGTTTGCAAACTATCCCAGGCCCCAGAAGTTTGTGTTGAAAGACAGCAGTTTGCAAACTATCCCAGGCCCCAGACAGTTGTGTTGAAAGACAGCAGTTTGCAAACTATCCCAGGCCCCAGAGACGGTTGTGTTGAAAGACAGCAGTTTGCAAACTATCCCAGGCCCCAGACAGTTGTGTTGAAAGACAGCAGTTTTGCAAACTATCCCCAGCCCCAGACGGTTGTTTTGAAGACAGCAGTTTGCAAACTATCCCAGGCCCCAGAAGTTGTGTTGAAAGACAGCAGTTTGCAAACTATCCCAGGCCCCAGACGGTTGTGTTGAAAGACAGCAGTTTGCAAACTATCCCAGCCCCAGACGGTTGTGTTTGAAAGACAGCAGTTTGCAAACTATCCCAGGCCCCAGACGGTTGTGTTGAAAGACAGCAGTTTGCAAACTATCCCAGGCCCCAGACGGTTGTGTTGAAAGACAGCAGTTTGCAAACTATCCCAGGCCCCAGACAGGTTGTTTGAAAGACAGCAGTTTGCAAACTACTATCCCAGGCCCCAGACGGTTGTGTTGAAAGACAGCAGTTTGCAAACTATCCCAGGCCCCAGACGGTTGTGTTGAAAGACAGCAGTTTGCAATCTATCCCAGGCCCCAGACGGTTGTGTTGAAAGACAGCAGTTTGCAAACTATCCCAGGCCCCAGACGGTTGTGTTGAAAGACAGCAGTTTGCAAACTATCCCAGGCCCCAGACGGTTGTGTTGAAAGACAGCAGTTTGCAAACTATCCCAGGCCCCAGACGGTTGTGTTGAAAGACAGCAGTTTGCAAACTATCCCAGGCCCCAGACGGTTGTGTTGAAAGACAGCAGTTTGCAAACTATCCCAGGCCCCAGACGGTTGTGTTGAAAGACAGCAGTTTGCAAACTATCCCAGGCCCCAGACGGTTGTGTTGAAAGACAGCAGTTTGCAAACTATCCCAGGCCCCAGACGGTTGTGTTGAAAGACAGCAGTTTGCAAACTATCCCAGGCCCCAGACGTTTGTGTTGAAAGACAGCAGTTTGCAAACTATCCCAGGCCCCAGAAGTTGTGTTGAAAGACAGCAGTTTCCCCCAGGTCCCAGAAGTTGTGTTGAAAGACAGCAGTTTGCAAACTATCCCAGGCCCCACTGAAAGGCGATTTTAGATTTTTTTTTTTCTTCCCCAATTTGCCTGATTTCCGGCTTGAGCTCGACAAAGCAATCCTATGAGTCAGAAAAGCCGCAGGGGAATTTTCCCATGCCTGAACTGAACACAACAAAAGCAATGAAATGTGATTTTCTTTTTCCCCCCCCCCCCCCCCCCCCTTTTCTTTTATTCTTTCTTTTCTTATTTTTTGTTTTTTTTTTTTTTTTTATTTTTCTTTCTGGGGGGGGGGGGTTTCTGTTGTAGCATGAAATGTGGCATCGTTATCACTCCATTGGTATTTCTCTAATTAAGACTCTAATTTAAATAGAGTTCACGTTCACGTACAAGTCTTACCTAAAATGGGAGACTTTCACTGCAGGCCAGCGCATGCTGCAGGTTTTGTTAAAAAAAAAAAAAAAAAAAAAAAAAAAAAAAAAAAAAAAAAACCCCTCACCTAATGCAAATACTACTATGAATGATAGCTTTTCTTTACGAGGCTAGCTTTCCTACCCAGCTTCGCCTAGTCCACACACACACACACACACACACACACACACACACACACACACACTTCTCCATTGCATCCTCCTCCCACCCTTCCTCTGGTAGAAAGAGATTGGGGGCGTGGGGGTTGGGCAGGAGAGCTGT
>JADBJO010002829.1:212500-215000 GCA_016801955.1 Conus betulinus | reverse complement strand
TTTTTCTTACATCAGAGGCGTGCAAGGTTGAAGAGGCTTTCGTCACTCCTAGTGTGGAGGAAGATGCCGTCTTCAGACTGTCAGAAGGCGTAGCGTAGCAGCAGGAAGAGGAAGAATCCGAAGAGCATCGGAGCAAGCAACACACCCTTGTTTGACACCACTCTTAATTGGGAAGGTCCCGGAGATGAACCGTCGTACAGTTCAGTGCTATTCATGTTGTCATGGAAGGACATGGTCATCTTCAGGAGCGGGGGGCGGGGGGGGGGGGGGACATCCAATCCAAGTCAAACGCTTTGGTCAGGTCAATGAAGGCGATGAACAAGGGTCGTCTCTGCAAGTGGTACTTCTCTCGTAGCTGCCTCAAGGAGATCATCATGTCAACCTCGCAGCTCTGAAGCCGCACTGTGCCTCTGGGTACACTCGTTCGGCGAGTAGCTGCAGCCTGTTGAGGACGACACGGGCGAAGGCTTTGCCAACAATGCTGAGAAGGGGTATTTCGCGATAGTTGTTGCAATGGCTGTGGTTCCCTTGTTCTTGTATAGCGGGATGATGTTTGCATCACGCATGTCCTGGGGTACAGTCCCTTCCTCCCAACACTTCAGCAGAAGCTCATGGAGGTGACTGAGGAGAGAACTCTCCTTACCGGCTTTGATGACTTCTGGCGGAAATGCCGTCGCTACCTGGAGCCTTACCATGGGCTTGCGAGTCGATGGCCTAGCTGAGTTCCTCGGTGCTCCTCTGGCTCCAGCCCTGCCAAAAGAGCGTGTATTTCTTCTCCATGAGGCTGCGATTGGAGGGAAGGGCTGTCTCTCTTACAGCGTGACGATGTCAATGTTGAAACCTCTTCAGCTCATGGTCGATGATGACTGTTTTTCTGGCGTCATCAAGTTGTGTGCATGTGTGTTTGAGTGTGTGTACGCGCGTGCGTGCGTATACAAGAGTGGGGTTGTGGAACGAAAGGGAGAAATGGGAAGGAAAGTGAGGTTTGAGCATGGAAAGCGGTTTCCTATTTTCTGAATGACTTTCATCGACTGGTCTGAGGTCATTTACTCTGACCCAGACTTCTGCAGTCTGAGCGGTAGTAATCTCTCCCTCCCCCCCCCCCCCCCCCCCCCCCCCCCCCCCCCCCCCCCGAATAAGTTCCAGTAGACAGTGGTTGATCGCTGAAGTTGCTTGGTAAGCACTTTCCTGTTTACTATGCCTCTCTTTGGTGTTTTGTGTTGTTGGGAAAAACAGTGCCTTCTTTCAAAGGTCGGCCATTTGTACACAGACCATCCTGAAAGATATAAGCCCCACAGGAGCACCGATCTATTAGGACAGATGACCTTATGCAAGCCACATGACGTGAAGAAAAGAGACAGAAAGTAACGAAAGTCACGGGATGGTAGTGGACTGGTTGACTTCTTGACTAGAGATGATGCTCTATGTCTTTTTCTTTGCCTCTATCGTTTCATCCTTGTATCCTTGAGCGCGCGCGCGTGTGTGTGTGTGTGTGTATGTGTGTGTATGTGTGTGTGTGTGTGTGTTCGTGTGTGGGGTGTGAAGTGGGGTCGGGGGAATAAAGGAGTATGTTTATCTTAATATTTTTCTACGTCTTGTTCGTTGCGGAAACTAAATTTGATACTTCACTGGAAATAGTAAAGTATAAAAACCATTTCGTGCCTGCCCTAGGTTTTAATTCAGATAACCCGTACTTTGCGCAAGTACTTGCTTGACATGGCGATGTGATCTCAATCGCCAATCAATAATATGGCAACACTGTAGCCTCATAAACTGATAATAGCTGTTTTGTCTGTATTTTTCCGAAGAGTTCAGGTATCATTCTTCAGGAAAGCAGTGATGATCGGACATTCAGTTATCAACGCTGCTGTCCCTACAAATCACAGTTGTTTGCCTGTGGAAAAGAGTTAACAGGAAAAAAAAAAGAGCAATTGCTGCGGTTTTACGTAAGGATTACATTTGTTTCCGTGTTTTCCGACTCCCGTTTCCAGCTTCCGGTGCATTAATGCTAACAATACCTGTGCGCATGCGCACGTAGTGATCACAGGGGAAAACAAAACAATGTAACCGATGTTCACCTTATTGCTGCTTTGGTCAGGATAATAACTATTTTGCCCGGGAAAAAAATGCTATAGTTTCCTCCACAAAACTGGGGGAATCAATTGTGAGCCCTAGAGATAATGGCAGTTGTAACTAATTACCAAATTACTGTTGTGTTTCTGTGGGTCATTAACTTTTTCCTTCTGGAAAAACAGGAAACAGCAATTATTATGGGCTTTTAACCTAAATATGTTCCCATACAATCATCAAAGGGCAAATGTACACGTGTACACATGCTCAGGCTCCCGAAGCGTGACCAAGCCTGCCAGCCCAAACCATTAACGCACCGAAATAATCATTATGACCAATTACACACACACACACACACACACACACACACACACACGCGCGCACTCTCTCTCTCTCTCTCTCTCTCTCTCTCTCTCTCTCTCTCTCTCTC
>JADBJO010002829.1:202500-207500 GCA_016801955.1 Conus betulinus | reverse complement strand
CAGCAACAAAAAAACAACGGTAGTGGTTGTAGAAACTGCAGCAGCAACAAATAGTAGCAGCAACAAAAACAACGGTAGTGGTTGTAGGGACTGCAGCAGCAACAATAGTAGCAGCAACAAAAACAACGGTAGTGGTTGTAGAAACTGCAGCAGCAACAATAGTAGCAGCAACAAAAACAAACGGTACGGTTGTAGTGGTTAGGGACTGCAGCAGCAACAATAGTAGCAGCAGCAAAAAAAAAAAAAAAAAAAAAAAAGGTAGTGGTTGTAGGAACTGCAGCAGCAAGAATAGTAGCAGCAGCCAAAAAAAAAACGGTAGTGGTTGTAGGAACTGCAGCAGCAACAATAGTAGCAGCAGCCAAAAAAAAATGGTAGTGGTTGTAGGAACTGCAGCAGCAACAATAGCAGCAGCAGCCAAAAAAAAAAAAAAAAAACGGTAGTGGTTGTAGGAACTGCAGCAGCAACAATAGTAGCAGCAGCAACAAAACAACGGTAGTGGTTGTAGAAACTGCAGCAGCAACAAATAGTAGCAGCAGCAACAAAAAAACGGTAGTGGTTGTAGAAGCCGCAGCAGCAACAATAGTAGCAGCAGCAAAACAACGGTAGTGGTTGTAGGGACTGCAGCAGCAACAATAGTAGCAGCAACAAAAACAACAGCGGTAAACAATAGAAGCAGCAGCATCAGTGATGATTTCAGCAGTATGAATTCAGCCAGGCGGGTTCATTGATGAATAGTTTATTCATTCAACACGTTTAGTGGCTGAAATCTTGTTCAGACATTGTCCCACTTTGTGTGATATTTAGAGTTTCGAAAAGAGAGGTATACATTTTTCATCTAATCTTAGGCTTTAAAGAAGAAAGATTGTAACAGAATTCTGGCTTATTTCAGAAAATCTGTTTTAATTAGGGTTTGTGTGTGTGTGTGTGTGTGTGTGTGTGTGTGTGTGTGTGTGTGTGTGTGTGTGTGTTTTTAAAGCTATTTTGAGCGTTGAACTCCAGAAGGTGACAGCCTTAATACATCCCTAGGCGGCAGTCAATAAGGAACCTAAAAATAGAAGCAGCGCACTAGTATGAGGTCAACGCTTTGCACAGTCGGGGAATCTCCTGCGTCCTTCACACTCCTCAGTCCAGTGCAGAGCGGTAGAGATGTCGTGTAACCAGCTCGCTCCTTCACGATGTCCATCTTCAGGACAGAAGTCATAGAGAGGGGACAGAATCAGTACCTTTGGCTAGCTGGCGTTCCATCTCCCTGTCTCTCCAGCGCGTCGGGCTAATGCGTAGGTCAGGCATGTGGTAAGCCGTAGTCATGAGACCGTCTTCTTCAATTCCATCATCTTAATCATTAAGTCATTTGTCCATCAGCTATACATCATGCGAGGTGTGGTCTTGAAACTTTAGGGATGTGGTGTAGCGTATATGGACTAGTCCGCACGCAGTGACGCCTCATTGAGGAACCTGAATCTGAAACTGAAGGCAATCATCTATTCCTGTTGATCTGACTGACTCTGTCCGCCTTGGCTAAGGCTGTGTCAGGCCAATGACATAGGCTAGAATACCAAGGCTACATCAAAATGTTATGCTCTGCATAGTTATGCGGGTATTGTCTTCAGTCGTGAAAAGCTCCCTAGCATAACATTATCAGTCTCCAAAATCCCTCGAAGTCAGATTGTTGCTGCCCATGTGGTGGGGTAATCAAAAAACGGTCACACACGTAATGTTCTCATCCCCAGCTGATGCATTTGTACCATAGTGTTCAAGTGCTTCGGCTGTTCTGAAGATCCCTGGAGTCTTTTAGCCAGGGTACGACGACAACAACACAACAACAACAACTGGCTCTGTATCCTCCTCCTGCTTACCGGGCTGGCTGTCTCACCGCCACTCTTCACAGACGATAGCGTCAAAATGTCAAATTTTAAGCACACACGCGGTGGGTTGCGTGTTGACAAAGGCTACACACAGCCACCACGCCGCATTCGCTTAACACCGTTTAGCGAAGAATCGCGTACACGTGGGTTAACTTACTGGGGCAGGCCGGCCAGTGACACGATTCTCTCCCCTGTAAGTGGGCAGTTAGCTGCGTAAACAAAGAGCGACTAGTGGGGAAACAAGGCGAGATACCAGTTCTGTCCACTCTGAATCTTGGCTCAGGACTTCTTGGCTCAGTCCCCGGAACGGAACGACCCTCTCCTTCACACTGTAGGCTGGTCATACAAAAGAAACTGCAAACGGAGATTGAAGAATCAAAGAGAGCTTACAAGAGAAAAGTTGAAAACATGTTCCAGAATGGAAATATGCGAGATGCATGGAAAGGAATAAAGGTTTTATCAAGTTCAGGAAAAGGTTCAAACCAAAATATTAGTAACAAAAAAACAGCAAAAGAACAGAAGCAATTTGCAGAAAAGCTGAACGATTTTTACTGTAGATTTGATGATAAAGATTTTAGTAAAGAATTAAAGGAAGTGAAGGAAGAACTCCAAAGCAATGTTAAAAAAACGATGTTGATGGAAGTGATTCTGTTGTGATTGAGGAAAATGATGTTCAGTTGTTTTTCAAACGTTTAAATGTGAGAAAGGCAATGGGCCCTGATTAATATCTGTGGAAAATTGTTGAAGGTGTGTGCTTCTCAGCTCTCCTATGTTTACAGTCGTTTGTTTACCTGGTCACTTAGAGAAATATAATTCCTGTTTTATGGAAAAATGCCACTGTATGTCCTGTTCCCCAAAAAACGCAACCCAAGCTGTTTAAATGATTACCGACCAGTTGCCCTCACATCTGTTGCAATGAAATGTCTTGAAAGAATTGTCCTCGGTTATGTTTTTAAAAGATACTACACAGTACCAAGACCCGTTTCAGTTCGCATACCAACAGAACAGATCAACAGATGATGCCACACTCACACTTCTCCATCATGCTTTTTCACACCTCGAAAAACCCTGCTCCTTTGTACGCATTCTCTTTATTGATTTCTCATCAGCATTCAACACCATACAACCACATCTGATGGCAAAGAAACTCATTAACATAAATGTGGGTAACAAGCTCATTCTTTGGATAATTGATTTTTCTTACACAGAGGACACAGTCTGTTCGATATCAAAGTGTTGTTTCGTCTTCCAGAGTCATTTCAACTGGCGCACCCCAGGGTACTGTTTTATCACCAGTGCTTTTTACTCTGTACACAAATGATTGTTCAGGAAGTGATTCAACTTTGTACATTAAATATTCAGATGACTCAGCACTTGTGGATCTTTCCAACTCTGATTCTGTTTACTTCAAGGAGGTTCAAAGATTTGTGACTGGTGCGATCATGACTATCTTGATCTGAATGTAACAAAAACGAAAGAAATGTTGATTGATTTTAGAAAAAGAATCCAAAAGCTGTACCACCCCTTTTTATCAAAGGTGCTGAAGTAGAACGTGTTGAATCATACAAATATTTAGGAACTTTTATAGATAATAAGCTGAATTTTAAATCCCATGTTGAGTATGTCCACAAAAAATGTCAAACCAGATTATATTGTCTTCGCAAGCTGCGATCATTTCATGTGAATACTGACATTCTTCGGACATTTTATTCATGCTTCTTGGAATCTGTTCTAACTTTCTCATTTATATGTTGGTATGGTGGGTTTGACTGTGAAGAGCAGAAATGTGCTTGAGAAAGTGGTGAACGTGGGAGGAAAAATCGTTGGTGAGAGACAAAAAAAGTCTAAGTGAGCTATACAGGTGCCGTGTGTTTGTAAAGCGAAGAAGATTACGTGTGTGACCAGACCCACGTTCTTGCAAATCAGTATGACCTTCTTCAGTCAGGACGAAGATATCGATCGGTTAAATGCAGAAGTGTGTCAGATTTAAACAAAGTTTTATTCCCCTGTCCATTGATTTCATGAACCGAGAAGATGTTTAATTGAAATCCAAATTCCTCTATATGAATGTATGTCATATGTGAGAAATGGGTAATGTGGCTAAATTATTGTTTATTTGCTGTGAATGTGTGTGACCACAAATTAATTTCTCAAATTGAGATAATAAAGTTTACTTGACTTGACTTGACTTGACTTGATGGAGAGGAAGACATGGTGAAATAAATGACAACCTTAATAAGCAGCCATCAGGGGTTTTGACTTTGCCAGTCGTTGCACGTGTCGAATGGCTCTCTGTATTAGTCTTTTCACTCCATATTTTAGAGCGCCGTAGATCTGCTGCTAGACGAGTTAGTTTGGGGGAAAAGGATGATCCACAATGTCACGTTCCACGTTGTCACCGCACAAGCATGATCATTCTCAGGCTGTACGACCTGGATGTGGCTGTGTTTCGGGAGGCTGCAATAAACGGCATGGAAGGACTGCCAGTTCGGGAGGCATGGGATGAAGAGACTGCCAATCTACTGGGAATAAAGATATTTTTTCAGTGTGAAGAATGTGTTTTTAAAAGCCTATAATCTCCGACAGCAGAACAGATTGCTGTCGGGAACTCTGTGCGGCCGAACTCTCTTGTTCAAAAAGCCTGCTGTCAGCTACCAGAGGGGACGGGGAGACGGGGAATGGGGGGGGGGGGGAGGTGGAATGGGAGGGGGATGTGTGGTGTGTGTGTGTGTGTGTGTGTGTGTGTGTGTGTGTGTGTGGTGTGTGTGTGTGTGTGTGTGTGTGTGTGTGTGTGTACACTTATACACGCTTCACAAAAATCCAAATATCTCAAGATAAATCTTAAACCGTTTAAGTACTACTATATGATATCCGCTAAACATGAACAAATGAAGCACAATACAAAAACACGACGCGTTTCGACCTCTTAGGGCTTCTTCAGGCAAGAACAACAGCACTCAGGACAACGAAAATGAAGAACGAGCAATCACTTATCTCATCAAATTCGACACAAGATAGGCGGTGTGTGTGTGCGTGTGTGTGTGTGTGTGTGTGTGTGTGTGTGTGTGTGTGTGTGTGTGTGTGTGTGTGTGTGTGTTTTGGGTGTATGCATGCAAACGGTTTGGTGTTGATTTT
>JADBJO010002829.1:190000-195000 GCA_016801955.1 Conus betulinus | reverse complement strand
GAACAGCAGGGAGGTGTATGATAGCTGTCAGTCAGTGGAAAAGAGAACAGCAGGGAGGTGTATGATATCTGTCAGTCAGTGAAAAGAGAAAACAGCGTGGAGGTGTATGATCTGTCTGTCAGTGGAAAGAGAACAGTATGGAGGTGTATGATATCTGTCAGTCAGTGAAAAGAGAACGGCAGGGAGGTGTATGATATCTGTCAGTCAGTGAAAAGAGAACAGCAGGGGGGTGTATGATATCTGTCAGTCAGTGGAAAGAGAACAACATGGAGGTGTATATTTGTGTCAGTCAGTGGAAAGAGAACAGTATGGAGGTGTATGATATCTGTCAGTCAGTGGAAAGAGAACAGTATGGAGGTGTATGTATGATATCTGTCAGTCAGTGGAAAGAGAACAGTATGGAGGTTTATGATATCTAACAGTCAAAGTGGAAAGAGAACAGTATGGAGGTGTATGATATCTGTCAGTCAGTGGAAAGAGAACAGTATGGAGGTGTATATGATATCTGTCAGTCAGTGGAAAGAGAACAGTATGGAGGTGTATGATATCTGTCAGTCAGTGGAAAGAGAACAAATGGAGGTGTATATATTGTCAGTGTCAGTCAGTGAAAAGAGAACAGTATGGAGGTGTATGATATCTGTCAGTCAGTGGAAAAGAGAACAGTATGGAGGTGTATGATATCTGTCAGTCAGTGGAAAGAGAACAGCAGGGGGGTGTATGATATCTGTCAGTCAGTGGAAAGAGAACAGTATGGAGGTGTATGATATCTGTCAGTCAGTGGAAAGAGAACAGTATGGAGGTGTATGATAGCTGTCAGTCAGTGGAAAGAACAGTATGGAGGTTATGATATCTGTCAGTCAGTGGAAAGAGAACATTATGGAGGTGTATGATAGCTGTCAGTAAGTGAAAAGAGAACATTATGGAGGGTGTATGATATCTGTCAGTCAGTGAAAAGAGAACAGCAGCGAGGTGTATGATATCTGTCAGTCAGTGGAAAGAGAACAGCAGGGGGATATCTGTATGATATCTGTCAGTCAGTGGAAAGAGAACAGTATGGAGGTGTATGATATCTGTCAGTCAGTGAAAAGAGAACAGCAGCGAGGTGTATGATATCTGTCAGTCAGTGGAAAGAGAAAACAGCAGGGGGGTGTATGATATCTGTCAGTCAGTGGAAAGAGAACAGTATGGGGTGGTGTATGATATCTGTCAGTCAGTGAAAAGAGAACAGCAGCGAGGTGTATGATAGCTGTCAGTCAGCGAAAAGAGAACAACATGGAGGTGTATATCTGTCAGTCAGTGGAAAGAGAACAGTATGGAGGTGTATGATATCTGTCAGTCAGTGGAAAGAGAACATTATGGAGGTGTATGATAGCTGTCAGTCAGTGGAAAGAGAACATTATGGAGGTGTATGATAGCTGTCAGTCAGTGAAAAGAGAACATTATGGAGGTGTATGATAGCTGTCAGTCAGTGGAAAGAGAACATTATGGAGGTGTATGATAGCTGTCAGTCAGTGGAAAAGAGAACATTATGGAGGTGTATGACAGCTGTCAGTCAGTGAAAAGAGAACATTATGGAGTTGTATGACACATGTCGGTCAGGGAAAAGAGAACAGTATGGAGATACATGAAATTTATTGTTCGGTGTGATGGAGCAGAGCATGGAGATTTATGACACGTGTCAGTTGGTGAAAGAACAGCAGGCAGGTTTATAAGATTTCTCGGTAGGTGAAGAAAAGAAAGGAATGCACGGAGGTGCATGACACGTGTCTATTATTATAGAAAGAACAGCATGGAGGTGTATGACATGTCAGTCAGTGTAGAGAGAGAACAGTATGGAGGTGTATGACATGTGTCAGTCAGTGTGGAGAGAGAACAGCATGGAGGTGTATGACATGTGTCAGTCAGTGTGGAGAGAGAACAGCATGGAGGTGTATGACATGTCAGTCAGTGTGGAGAGAGAACAGCATGGAGGTGTATGACATGTCAGTCAGTGTGGAGAGAGAACAGCATGGAGGTGTATGACATGTGTCAGTCAGTGTGGAGAGAGAACAGTATGGAGGTGTATGATGACATGTGTCAGTCAGTGTGGAGAGAGAGAACAGTATGGAGGTGTATGACATGTGTCAGTGTGGAGAGAGAACAGCATGGAGGTGTATGACATGTGTCAGTCAGTGTGGTGGAGAGAGAACAGCATGGAGGTGTATGACATGTCAGTCAGTGTGGAGAGAGAACAGCATGGAGGTGTATGACATGTGTCAGTGTAGAGAGAGAACAGTATGGAGGTGTATGACATGTGTCAGTCAGTGTGGAGAGAGAACAGCATGGAGGTGTATGACATGTGTCAGTCAGTGGAGAGAGAACAGTATGGAGGTGTATGACACATGTCAGTCAGTGTAGAGAGAGAAACAGCATGGAGGTGTATGACATGTGTCAGTCAGTGTGGAGAGAGAAACAGCATGGAGGTGTGTATGACACATGTCAGTCAGTGTGGAGAGAGAACAGTATGGAGGTGTATGACATGTGTCAGTCAGTGTGGAGAGAGAACAGTATGGAGGTGTATAACATGTGTCAGTCAGTGCGGAGAGAGAACAGAACAGCATGGAGGTGTATGACATGTGTCAGTCAGTGTAGAGAGAGAACAGTATGGAGGTGTGGTGACATGTGTCAGTCAGTGTGGAGAGAGAACAGCATGGAGGTGTATGACATGTGTCAGTCAGTGTGGAGAGAGAGAACAGTATGGAGATGTATGACATGTGTCAGTCAGTGTGGAGAGAGAACAGCTTGGAGGTGTATGACATGTGTCAGTCAGTGTGGAGAGAGCATGGAGGTGTATGACATGTGTCAGTCAGTGTGGAGAGAGAACAGCATGGAGGTGTATGACATGTGTCAGTCAGTGTGGAGAGAGAACAGCATGGAGGTGTATGACATGTGTCAGTCAGTGTGGAGAGAGAACAGTATGGAGGTGTATGACATGTCAGTCAGTGTGGAGAGAGAACAGTATGGAGGTGTATGACATGTGTCAGTGTAAAAAAACAGAACAGCGTGGAGGTGTATGACATGTGTCGGGGAGGGGGGGAGGGGGGTGTAGGCAGAACCATACGGAGGAGAACATGGATTGTGTCAGTCGGTGTAGGGAGGACATTACGTAACTGTATGCTACGTGTCGGTTGTTGTATGGAGAAGAGCATGTACGTTTCTCCGTCGGTCGTCGTTGTAAGGGGACAGCATGGAGGTTTATTTAACGTGCTGTGTAGGGAGAAGAGCGCATGCGCGAGCTGGAATGCGTAACAGGGGAGGAAGGAGGTACGGGGAGGTCGCTGAATGGATGGGGGAAGAGGAAGGTGTGTGTGTGTGTGTGTGTGTGTGTGTGTGTGTGTGTGTGTGTGTGTGTGTGTGTGTAAGTAAAACGGGGGGAGGGGTGGGGGGGGTCGAAAAAGAATAGAAAAAAATAATGTAGTGTGAACTCTTTATGAAGAACGTGTCAACCTTGTAAGTCTCTCACAGAAATACGAAACAGAATCGAAGAATGAGCTTGCATGCAGAGCTAAGCATCTAGTTACAATAGCCATAAATCTCACCAAGTGAGTATCAATACAGTTTTCTCTCAAACACAATTTGTATTCAAGGTAATGTGGAAAACAAAACAAAAATCAACTAGTAGACTTTTTTCACGATCTTTTGTGATTTGTGTTGTTTCATTACTTAGGATCAAAATAATACTAACTGGTCGGCCACAATTTTTACATGCCAAAAGGTTTTTTTAAGACAAAGTTGATAAAAATAATATTTTATTAATTCTATTGAGAATTTGTTTTAGACTAGCAATCAAGAAAGGAACCTTTCACTTTTTTTTTTAATATACACACATCAAATTTACATCAAAATAAGGGTGATATTGAAAGAAAGCATACACATATCTTACTCGCTAAATGACAGCTTAGGTAACGTTAAAAAAAGCAACAAAAAGGGGGTTATCTAACATGTGTGTTAGGCAATATCTTTTTTAAAACTGGGTGTGTGTTACACACACACACACACACACACACACACACACACACACACACACACACACACACACACACACATACATACGCGCGCGCGCGCGCGCGCGCGCACGCACGCACGCACGTGCACACCAGCGCAGAGCACGCACAAGAGAGAGAGAGAGAGAGAGAGAGAGAGAGAGAGACAGAGCAGACAGACAGACAGACAGACAGACAGACAGACAGACAGGCAGGCAGGCAGGCAGGCAGGCAGGCAGGCAGACAGACAGACAGACAGACAGAGACAGAGACACAGAGAGAGAGAGAGAGAGAGAGAGAGAGAGAGAATGCGCGTTCGTTCAATAAAGTAGGAAACGTACTTCACAGCATATGAAAGCCTCCCTTTCCTTCGTCGCAGCTGGCGCCAGCCACAACAACACACTATCGCGGTCCACCACGTCCCCTCAGCATCCTTTAGGCGCTGATGCGTGTACACACACGTGCATGTTTGCAGTTGTGCATCTACTGCATCGATCTCATCAGTTTAGCCGTTCAACTGAAGCATTACGATGTATTCTGCTTCAGACGTTTTTTGCCGGATTAGACTTTGAGCAAGTGAATAGTCGGAGCAAAGCGTTCGTTGCAAGCGAGCAGATTGTTGTTCCGTTGGTGCCAGAAAGACGTTGTGAATATATTTCGTGTGGCGTGGGCTCAAAACCAGCATGTGAGTTAACGGTCTAACCTAACCGTGGCTTTGGGTTTTTGTTTTGTTTGTCCTCGTTTGACTGGACGTGTTTGCTGGCATTGTGATGAGCAGTTACAGTTTACGCATGTTCTGTATAATTATAGTCCCTGAGTATAGACACCCAGCAGCAGCAGAAAGGGCAGTGCATAATTATAGTCCATGCAGTATAGACACGCAGCATAGCGGAAGGGCAGTACATAATTATAGTCCCTGTAGTATAGACACAGAGCAGGAAGGGCAGTGCATAATTATAGTCTATGTACTATAGACAG
>JADBJO010002829.1:182500-185000 GCA_016801955.1 Conus betulinus | reverse complement strand
CACGGGTGCGGAATACCTGATCGTTGGCGTGAAGAGCAAAGAGCCAGTGAATTCAGACTGTGCAACTGTTGAGTGTTCGTTTGAGGTTTTATTGTCATTTACGGTTGTTTCTTTGGAGCGTGAAGTGAAGTGAAGTGGCTTAGTGTTCGTGTCACTTGTCTTCTTTCTTCCGGTGTTGATGAAAGGGAGTTAATTCTGTGTGTCCTGAAAGGGGATAGTGACAGTGGTGTGAACTCTTGATAGTTATTTCGCTGGTTGCAGTCCGTGCATTCTCCAAAATGGTAAGCCTGTATTACTTATTATTGTTGTTATTGTTATTATTATTATTATATCTGAGTTTCTTTGAAAACATAACACACATACGCTGAACACACTGAAGTCAAATTTTACCTTCCATCCTGTCATCTAAACGCGCAGTCAAACAATGGTTAACATGTAAACAAAACCACTTGATGACAGACAAAACAGACAATTAAGTAACAGATAAATCGACGAACAGAGGACAGATTTATGGATATCATTCTGCATACTGTATACATGTTACGCGTGCGTTTTATACTTTTTTCATCATCATTATCACTGGATAAATCACATAAATGAAAAAAAACTGCTGCATGTGTGCTTCACTTCGTTTGGGTTAGGCGGGTTTTCTTTACAGTACGGGTTGGGTGGATTTTGTTTACGCGTTTGTTTATGACCTAAAGTTCTGAGTCCATTATGAATGTATGCAGCTGACGACGTTTGCGTTGTCAATAATCTGTATTTGAGCATTTGTTTAGGCCTCTACTTGTTTACTTTGTAACTTACCAGTCTGTTTAACTGTTTACCTCCATGTCTGTGTGGTTGTGTACATATGGCCTGTTTGCATGTATATGTTGTGTGTGTGTGTGTGTGTGTGTGTGTGTGTGTGTGTGTGTGTGTGTGTGTGTGTGTGTGTGTGTGTGTGTGTTTGTTTTTAACGTCTATCCACTATTCGTGATATTATACAAATAGGTATGTGTATGTAGTGTGTGTGTGTGTGTGTGTGTGTGTGTGTGTGTGTGTGTGTGTGTGCTCTGTCTGTCTGTCTCTCCCTGTCTGTGTGTGTGTGTGTGTGTGTGTGTGTGTGTGTGTGTGTGTGTGTGTGTGTGTGTGTGTGTGTGTGTGTGTGTGACATACGTATACAGAGAAGTGAATTATCGCTGGCTGTTGACGTAAAAAATTAATGGGCTTGTTATTTGTCATGACAATAATAATCTATTAGTTTTAGGGAGATTTTCTTTCCGTATAAGGAAATGACGGGGGAAATGGAAAAAGAAAGATAGTATAACACAGATTCAACAGAGACAACAACAAACGGATACGCGCTTTGGAGCATAGCTGCTACAAAGCAATGAATGTCACACTACGCTTGGAAAGGGAGTAGGCATAGAGAGAGAGACAAAGGGCGGGGGGGGGGGGGGGGGGGGGGGGGGGGGCGAACTGTCGGGTATAGACAAACACACTGAATGAGAGAGAGACAGAGAGAGAGAGAGAGAGAGAGAGAGAGAGAGAGAGAGAGAGAGAGAGAGAGGGTCTGGGAGAGGGTGTAGACACCCACCAAAAAACGAGGACGTGGGGGCAACAACAACAGCGATAACGATGATGATAACGTAAAAATCCTTCATTTTAACATCGCATTTATTGGCTGATCAATGAATAAACATACTAATGGATTCGCCAACGGATGGATGGATGGATGCATAATTGATATATACAATCTGTACTTTTCAGTTAATATGTATCGGTTAAAATGTCTGATTAACCAAGAAGACACATTTGATTAAACTAGGTAATGTCAGTCAAAATTTGGGATTTACACCAGATAACATTTCTAATGAAATCAGTTACCATTACTAGCGTAGTACACTCGTGAAGATCTCCGGGGTAGATCTTTTGCGCTACCGTATCGGTGTCTGTCTGTTTTATCCAGAACCGGGACACGCTAGAAAACCACACATGACACAAACCTGTAGATCCCATAATCTTGTCAGTCGTCCGGTATTGAAGAGACCAAAGAGAAAAAAAGGGAAACAAAATAGATATAAGGAAAGGGAGGAGGAAAAAAAAGAAGAAAGGCAAGATACAGGTTTTCTCAGCTTCTCCACTGAAAAATATCTAGGCCTAGGCCGTTTTGTTTGTTTGTTTGTTTGATTTTGAAGAGAGGGAAGGGGGGGGGGGGGGGTAACTGGAATAATGCAGAAAAAGCAATTTAGTGTACCCCCGCTTCCTTTCACCCCGTTCCCACTCCTGCCACCCAGTTCCCTATTCTGTAAATAGACCTTGATACAAACGAGCTTGTTGAGATTCAGTTTGGCATGAACTCAGGGCAGAAGGACCCAAAAGCCTACCCCCACAACTCCCCCCCCCCCCCCCCCCCCCCCCTCCACCCACCCCCAAACCCCTCCCTCTGTATTTGATCAAAAACGACAGACATGGCGATGACAACAAGGGTTTGTGGTGTTCTGTTTTGATTTAAGAT
>JADBJO010002829.1:167500-170000 GCA_016801955.1 Conus betulinus | reverse complement strand
CTTTTTTTCAGCAACTCTGACCTCTTCAACGCGAAGGCTTTATTTGTTTATCATCCATTCTTGTGTGACGTGAAGTGCCATCGACCTGCCCGTTGTTATTGGCATTTACGCTGGCCTTGATCAGAGGATTAAAACGTAGGTCGTGAACTCGCACAATGCACGCACGTGCGACAGATGCGCACAAATATTCCTGCTTGGAATGCAGCTCACATACGTAGATTCATTGATTCTTTCTCCCACCTCAGTCCAGCCTCTTAAACTTTTTTTCCGTCGTTCGCATTCTGCCTACACCTTTTTGATGATGGCTTTCGTCTTTGCACAGGTTTTCGAGTGTGGTAAAGAGGTTGGCGTCGAATCTCACCTGTTATTGTTCGAAAGACCAAAGATCGTATAAAGAGAGTACATTAGAGAATGTTCGGAAAGACCTTCAATCGTACTGAACTAGAAATTCTTTTTTTATATAAAGTGTCTTGTTTGTATGCCTGTGTTATCTGTCTGTTCTTCAGCTTCGCACTAAATATACACACACATACATACATACATACATACATACATACATACACATACATATACATGCATGCATTCTTATTGCAAACATTGTGATAACTACAATTATGCAACCTTGTCCACCAATGTTCAAAACACAACAACAGACCAGGCGCGCTTTTGCATTGCTGGACTGACTGTGTTATCGAGGACAATGACCACAGATGGACGGCAGACAGCAAATTCAAGCAGAGCGACGTGAAGGCACAGCCGCTCCGGTCGCCATTGTCTGACGTCACATCATACATACATAGCAATAGCAAAACAATGTTACGTGACCGAAACGGACCGCAATGACAAGCCAAAATACTCACAAATACACAAGAACAAGGTACACAGTAACGCTTATTTGAATACACAAGACAAAACAGATAAGTAAAATTTCAACAGATACGTCTTCGTCAGTAGTTGCAAACAACAAACATCAATAAAATACACTAACCAACAGATATCAATAAAGTACACTCAACAACAAACATCAGTAAAATACAATCATCAACAAACATCAATAAAATACAATAAACAACAAACATCAGTAAAATACAATAAACAACAAACATCAATAAAATACAATAAACAACCAACATCAACAAAATACAACATAAAAACAAAACAACAAACCTCAACAAACTACAATAAACAGTGCTTCCCAGATGACAGGCAGCAAGGATTTTTTTTTTTACAGATCAGACCGAGCTTTAGACATCGTGACACTTTTTTTTTTCTTTACCTTTAACTGCAAAGTCGATGACCGTCTGCTATTATTCTGTGCGCTGAAGCAAACATTGCAGAGCTAAAAAATAAAGCACATTTCTATGTTTAGACTATTGTGTCATAAACGTGTAATATACAGTTTGCGTTGTATGTGTTTGATAGTTCAAGAACTATAATAACATGTTTAAAAGAATTATGGCGAAGAGTATTGGGAACATAATCTGCGACACTAATTGTTTTAGAAAAGCAGAAGAAAAAAGAAGAAAAAAAAAGGCAGGAAATATATCATGGTGGAAGAGACTGCGTTTCTAAAATCGAGGAAGATATACGCTGTCAATTTTTAAACATATTTGATTCACTTACTTATGCTCAGCCATCTTTTTGTATTTGGTGTGTATATGATTGTACAACTATAAGCCACATTTATTTACGACTTCTCTTATCAAGACAGCGTTGAAATATGCACCATTTGCTGCTCGCTGAATTAAATGTCTGGTTTTAAACATTAATGACACAAAAATCAAACAGAAACAAAGACAAAACAGAAAAACATGAAAAAGAGTAGGCTACATCCTGCGTTCTCTGTAGCCGTTGCAGAAATCTTTGCAACATTATATGATTTACTTTGTACTATTAAAATGTAATGTGTTATGCTGTTGTTATCAGGTGTTCATTTGAAAACAAAAGAACTTTGTTGTTGTGTGTGTGTGTGTGTGTGTGAGAGAGAGAGAGAGAGAGAGAGAGAGAGAGAGAGAGAGAGAGAGAGAGAGAGAGAGAGAGAGATCGTTTGCAGCACAAGCAGAGCAAAAAATATGTAAGGTCTTGTTTTTTATTGGCAGGATGCCAGAGGAACTGAGCAGTAGAAAATACAGGGATTATTAGGTACCAAAGGCCAGGCATACGAGCTACTACAAACTGACATACATATTTAAACACATCAGTGCATCTCTATTTTCAAATGAATACAGAACGCGCTCTCTCTCTCTCTCTCTCTCTCTCTCTCTCTCTCTCTCTCTCTCCAGGAAGCTTCCTGGGACCTGGGAGAAGTCTCGCGGGAACGGGAACGGGAAGTCTGGCATGGCGGCTGCTGAGAAGGAGGGGGAGGAAGCCTCAGGTGACGTGTTGAGGGGGCAGGGCGGAGACCAGGTGGACGCCAGCAAAGTGTTCGAGGAAATGATGATGCACAACGACTGCAGAGGGGTCTTCCAAGAGTAAGTATGATGATGATGATGATGGTGGT
>JADBJO010002829.1:160000-162500 GCA_016801955.1 Conus betulinus | reverse complement strand
TCTGAAGCGGATCCAACGTCCCCTGTTTGTGAGGGGGGAAAAAAAAAGGCTGTTAATGATAGCTAAAACAGGACCTGATCATTATCATAGCTTGAAAGCACAGCCCTTATACACTGACGGTAACAAGCTAACGTGTTACGTGAGCTCCATACCGGATCCGGCTTCGGTCTTGAATGAGTTACCCCACCAGACTAACAGATAACTCGAGAGCTGTGGTGTTGCACGATTGATGGAGGGTGGGTATTTTCCTATGCGGAATTGGTGGTCGTACCATAAAGGATGTCTGCCCGGCTGTCAAAGAATGTTATAGTTGTCTTTATTATACGGAGGGCTGAGAAAGGAGGGGCGGGGGGGGGGGGGAGGGGGTGACAGTGCGCAGGGATGGGGGATAGGGGGAGTAGGAGGGTACATGGGGTTGAGAGTATGAAGATCAGCGCAGAGCGGGTCTGGGCCGGCATTGCATGTCGATGGTGCTCGGTCACACCCCACCCACTCCAGGCACAGACGACAGACAGAAAATGCCTGGCTGTAATATAATAATATCAGTTCATAACCTTAGGCACTTAGCTCTCCCTATCATGGCGTCGATTGGGGTTCTGGACAACATGGCCGTAAGTATTTCCACCATGGCTGAGAGACTTCAAGGGTTATTAAGATGCGGGGGGGGGGGGGGGGGGGGGGGGGGGGGGGGGGGGGGGGGGGGGGGGGGGGGGCACCAAAACACCAGTCAGTGTCCATTTTTCGGTCTATTTAACCTTTTTTTTTCGTCTTTCAAGCTTTATTCATTTCCTATCCCTACACTGGGCATTGTTCCGCGATTTTATAGAGACTGGTTGTTGTTGTTGTTGTTTTCTTTTTTTTTTTTTAATTCCATTTTAAATCAGTCATTAGTTCGTAGCTTTAAATGCACCCCATCTGCAATCAGATAAAATCACGAGATGTACCAGTTTATGTAGGCCTACTAGACTTTCTCGCGGACCCAAAAGATCGAAGCTGATCAATAACTAGTTTTTCAAATTAATATAAAGTCATTAATTAAAGACATTATCATTGTAATAAAAATATCGATCACCACCACCGTCTCTTCTCTCTCTCTCTCTCTCTCTCTCTCTCTCTCTCTCTCTCACACACACACACACACACACACACACACACACACACACACACACACACACACACAGAGACACACAGAGAGAGAGGAATGGTGGATAAACAGTCACGTAGCCTATAATTTGCTATTACCCTGGAAAAGAAAAAAGTTCTCTCTCTCTCTCTCTCTCTCTCTCGTCTATCTCTCTCTCTCTCATATTTTAGTAATGCCTTTACATCTTTTGTAATTCCCCCTTCCCCGCCCCCTTTCCTCCCACCCCCTTCAAATACAGCTGGTTAATTTTGTTCCATGAGGACACGATGATAGAGATTTTTTACGTCATAGAGGTATATCGTCAGCAGTCTACTCCTCCCACTTTCCCTTCCCCATTCTCTCTTGCATCGCAGATAAGGTAAGGTAATGTTGCTTATAGCCCAGCCTACCGTAAAGGGCCATGTCAGGGCTTTCACCACCTTAAAATCAACTCACAAGTCAAAAAAAAAAAAGACATCATTCACCCATTTCTTTAAAATACACCGTCTAAAACCGCACCAGAAACTTCGTTAAATTTTTTCCTTCCGTGAAATCTTAGATGAAAAAAAAATGTTTACCTCTTTTAGAAACTCAAAGATCACGTCAGGTTGGACATCTCTGAAACAAAGTTTTCATTGAATCTGCTGTAAAGTGTTATGTCTCACATCGTGCAAGTCCCAACACTCTTAAAGAATATGTTTCACTGTGAGTAGAACATGACATGGAATGCACCACGGAGTTTCTTCACATTTTAAAAGTTAAGAATGGATGTGAAACGAGTGGCCACTATGTAAACGACACAAGACTGTTTCTTCATCATGGCCGCCTTGGAAACCTGGTAAAAACTCTTTCAGGTCTGGACGGATTTTGAATAGTGTGCTATCCGTCTGTGAGTTCCATTCCTCTTTCCAGAGGTCTTTGACATAAGCCTGTGTTTTGCATCGCAGATAACGTTGCTGCCAGACTTCCATATCTGATAATGGTGTGATGCTTATGGATGGCGGGAGTATGCCTCTTGCCTCCTACGCCGCAACAGAAGGACGTTGGCAGTCTTCTTCACACTCCCTCCCGCGGTTTTCTTCTTCTTCTTCTTCTTCTCTTCTTCTTCGTCTTCCTCTTCTTCTTCTTCTTCTTCTTTTTTTTTTTTGATCAGACATGCGACGTACTTGACAAACCGCACACCATCACACAAAAGCCTGAAGACCTCTAAGATCTGAGAGACTGTCATCTTTGATCTAAACTGCATTGTGTGTGTGTGTGTGCGTGTGTGTGCGTGTGCGTGCGTGCGTGCGTGTGTGTGTGTGTGTTAAAATTAACATTTATCATGTTTCTGTAATATGCGCTTCGGGCTCTCGCGAGGTGAAACGCTCTATAAAT
>JADBJO010002829.1:65000-155000 GCA_016801955.1 Conus betulinus | reverse complement strand
GAATATTGTTTAATAATGAGTGTGTGTGTGTGTGTGTGTGTATTTGTACACAGTGTGTTGTGTTTGTGGCTATAGGACATTTATAGAATTACAGAGAGAGGGAGATTTACTTCAATATGATCAATTTGTATGACTGTAATTGAACTGAAACACTTTATTTTATTCTGATTTCACAGTTGATTCAATTTCTGTAACTATTCAAGTTTGGTAACTTGGAATTTAGTTCTCAATTTGAGTCAGTATCTTTAACTTGGAATTTTATTTTCATTTTGTTGTTATTGTGTTAAATGTTACAACCCTTAGGTTACTCTGACAGTGGCAGTAAACTGATGTCAGTTAGCCATTGTATGTGGTGTTTGTGTGTGTCAGTGTGTGAGTGTGTGTGTGTGTGTGTGTGTTGTTGTGTGTTGTTGTTGATGTTGATGCTGTTGTCAGGGGAGATCAGTTGCTGTAGGAGGAACTTCCCTACATTTTAAGGCTCCACTCATTGTACAGTGGATTATAAAGATGACCAAGAGGAGAACAGGAGGCCAGGTTCCTGTCAAAGTTAATGATTATTTGAAATGATGCAACAAACAAAAACAAAACAACAATGACTGGAAGCTTGGGGAAGTGGCGAGGTCAGGGGTACCCATACATGTATGTTTCTTGAAAGTTTTGAAGTTGTTTGGAAGTGATCTTTATGAACGATATATTACTGTTATGATTCTTCTACAACTTGTCTAGTCTGTGGGTCAGCAACTATGATTTTACCACCACCCCAACTTCCTTTGATCCCACTCTCGGATCTGATCCCCTTCCCTCTTCCCGTCTACTTCCATGAATGCATGGCATCACTTATGATTCTTTCAGGTACGAGTCTGTCAGCTGGGTTCATTTGTGCTGTGTATTTGTGTGTTTGTTTTTGTTTGTTTGTTTGTTTGTTTTTAGCATAGAGTAATTGTATTGGTATGTTTTGATAAACATTTTGATTTGTTGATTAGTTGATTTTGTACATTTTATGATTCCAGCAAAACCTTGGAGCATGAAGAAGAGGTGAAGAAATTGTATGAAGAAATGGAGTTTCAGATGAAACGTGAGCAACAGCGAATTTTGTCTGAGGTAATCAATGACGGACATATTAGCTGTTGACAGTAATACTTAATGTCACTTCAGTCTTACCATAAATATGGCAGTCAAATCTTTCAAACAGCAAAAAACAAAAAAAAAAAAAAAAAAAAAAACTCTAAAATTTTGCCCTTAAATGTTGGAAGAAGACCTACTACTCAGCATCAAAGGAGTACACTGACTACCATACCAACTTTTCCTTCTTTCTTTCTTTCCTTTTTTTTTTTTTTTTCTTTTTTGTGATATATATCTGCCAAGCCGTACTCACTGGCATTAGTCTCACATCACTTTTTTTCAGCTGCCTCATGTATAGTTACATCCATGATTAACCTGTCTCTGTTTTGGAATGGTGTTAAATGGAGCAGTCAGTATGAAGTTTCAAAAGCAGATGCTGCATTGCTGTTGCATGGAGAAGGGAAGGGAGTGGGTGGAGGATGGAACCACTCATGGATATAAATCAATAATCATGCTTTGCTCATGAGCACTGTGGACTTTTTTTTCTGTATCAAATTGGTTTGCAGGAAAAGGCAAAAGAAAGACAGCTTCGAGAAGAGATGGAGACAGCATTGAAGGAAAAGGAAAGACAGGTAAATGAAATGCAGAACAGGCATCAAGAAGTAAGTTTGTTCATTATACCTTTTTTGTTTTATTGGAGAAATAAAGATTAACCTGGTGGATGAAAAGAAAATAGAGGTGGTAATGAAGTGTGCTTTACACAACAATTTTGGATATGGAGAGATGTAGATGTGTTGGTACTTTTTTTTTTGAGAAATTAATGCTGTTATTTGATGATTAGGGGCCCGTCTGTGGTACGAGCACACACATACATAGACACACACATGCACATGCACCTGCATGCTCACTCACCTATTCACAGGTGAAAATCAGACTCTCCTCTCTTTTATCCAGGTCACTGTTTTTCCTGACAGCTGGATGCTAGTTAAGGAGTTATCACCCCTCTCCCAGCAAATCCATTAGTTGACAGGTTTTGCTGCTTGTCACTTTCCTTCCACTCCAGTGGGTTGCTGGTTTAAAGAAATGGTTTGGGTTTAAGTGGTTTTGATTTCAGTATAATTACATCATCAGTAACAATGGATGTCAATATTTACATTACCCAAAGTACTTTTCTGCTTGAGATACAGAAAAGTAGCTGTCTCAGACTTTCATGTGTCCATGGGTATGGTAGTTTGAGCTTGTGGCTTCCTGTATTTCAAGTGGAAAAGTACACAATGGTAACTGTTGATATTGCTGTAAATTATTTTGACAGATTTTGGTTTGATTTCCATAGAATACCAAATCGATTGCCCTTTTGAATGGATTTATTTCATTATGATGATTACAATGTGGTGTGTGTTTATTTTTGTTCCATAGTTACAGTCACTGAATCAGACTGTTCCGTGTGCAGTTGGAAGACAGACTTGCCAAACTGAACATGATGGAGTCCAGTACCAAACAAGAAAATCAACGCTTGATGCAGGTGTGTTTCATGTTGTGTGTTATCGTTCATAACAATTTTTGTCAGACATAACCATTTTTTCTTTTGTTAAGTGATACTAAGGGAACAGAATTGGGAGCAGAAAACAATGTTTAACTGGTTGTAGTAGCTCACCTGAGAGAATGTGAAATTGATTATTTGTAGTGATTTTAAACTGTACTTTGGCTTTATATCCTGCAGTTAGTTTCTGAGCCAAGACATATGTGTGTCTTGAATGAAAACTGATTTTGTGTACAGGAAACAACAAGCACACTAACTCTTGGCACCAAAGAGTTACAGTTTTTCAATGGTCAGCAAGATTTTTAGAAGCATTGATGACAGAATCATTATCAGCAATGAAGATGACAATGCTTCAGATCTGTTGTTTACTGTTTGATCCCATGTTTGTTCATTGCTTTGAAGCTCTGATTCTTTAAGATTATAGAGATGGTTTCACATGTTTATATCAAAATGATGACTTTAGTGGCAAAGTGACGAATACAACAAATGCAGCAATGATGCTCTTGTGGCTGTGCTCAGCAGAATGAGGCCCCAACTGGAAAGCAACACCTAGAAGCTACTCTGCGTGTAAAAATAAATGTGTCCGTGGACCCAGCAGGATTATTCTGATGTACCAGCTTCATGCTCAGTGAGCGAGAATGACAAAAAGTCAGTTTTCAAGAAAATATCAGAGAAATGGTCTGCGCAGACAGTAAAGTTTCAAGTTTCCTAAGGAGCTGTTCAGTTTGAAATTCATTTGCCCAGCTGCATTTGCTCTCGCCTATGGGAACTAGGTAGCTCAATGTATCCCGTCTTGTATGCATTACACTTACAGCTGGATGAATGGATGGATTCATCTCTTTGGTATTTATAAAAAGCTAGTAAGTTTTTATGAACAAATGCACAATGTACTTGAATAACTGCAAAACAGTGTTAATGCTTATATTGTTTTAATATTCATAAATATCAGGGATATATAAAGTTAGTTTGTTTGTTACCTGTCGATATCAACTTCTGCATTCTCAGGAGAAAGACAGGTTAGAGGAAATGCTGACAGAGTCTCAAGACAGCCTGGAAGAGTCCCGCTCCTACATCTCCATGCTTCAGGCTCAGCAGCGAGATGAGAAGAAAGAACGTGCCAGGTGAGTAGGACGTGATATGTAGTGTGTACATCCATATATGACACGGCCAAATCACAAATTGCGCAGCAGTAGACCAGACCTGTTTAGGCCTGTTTCATAAGTAGTAGATACATAAACAAGTGTAAAGCCTTAGTTTGCCAGACAGTGGTAGACAGATGCTCTGTGTTAACACGCTGGGTTGGTCCAGCAGTTAGATGTATCACCAGCTGCTCATGTATATGCATGTAGTGTACATCCTTAGGCAGTATACATAGAGCTGTTAACGTACACTTAAAGAAAGGGATTATGCACACAACTGGATACCAACAAAAGTGAACTTATATGAGGGCAGGATCTTCTGTATGCAGGTGGCTTTGAAATGACCTGACAGGGAGAATTCACTACCAACTGCTAATGCTTGGACACTATCAGCAGAGGGCAGCATTATGAAGAAACTGGGATAAGCATTTATCAGGACAGAGCGTTTATAGCACTGAGATTTGTAGAACGGCCAGGCAAAAAAAAAAACAAAAATGCATTCAGACGAAGGCGAGTGTAGCAATATCTGATTTTTTTTTTCAGCTGCATTAATAGCTCTGTGGGATAGGAAATAAAAGAACAATTATAAAGGTCCGGCAGCAGAATATCAACACGTTTTTTTTTGTGTTGTGTATTCATTGCAGCAATGTTGTTATAAGGAAGCAGTTTAAGCAGTTTTTAAGGTATGCCATGTATAGCATGGATGGGAGTCGTTCAGTATCAATACTGTTCATTATAGAAAATCAGGGCAATGTAAAGAACAAAATTTAGATGTTTCTTCATAGAAATTTGTTCATGTTTAAATATATCATGCCCTGAAGCATATTATCTCATCAGTTCTGATTTCTACCTTTATTTGTACAATTTAAAAAAAATTAATTCTGTCGAGTATCATTGAATCGGACAGTAACACTTCAATTACGATTCCTGTAACTGAAGTATTCCTGAAAGGGCTTTACCTTGGCTGTCTCTATGTTACGGTTAAGTAAAAGTATGTTGTCCTATCCATTGCAGTAGCGCAAGTAGCAATGCCAATGTCGCTAAGCCTCCATGTAACCAAGAAATGAAAATCGCTAGGTTTACATTTTATGAGATTTATTCATGCAACTGAAGTTAGTATGACAAAAATTGCCATAAACTGTTTGACTATGAACAATATGAACTGAAGCAATTGTTCACAGCCTCCCTTCCCAGTCCTAGACTATAAGTGATGTCAAAGATAATTTTTTCCAACTGAGAGAAGAACAAATATTCTGTCTGCTGGAGGTTCTGAATATGACAGTCACGACATCCTCTGCAGTTGATGAATTTCTGTGTATGCTGAACTGAAATTCAGTGTGCATGAAGTATTATAATCAACTTTAGGTACAAACTGTCAAGTTTCTACAGATACAATAAGGTTATGTGTTGTACCCGTACAACATGACAGTTGATAGCTGAAATAGCCAACCTTCTGAAGGGACATTGGTGGAACTTGCAATGTGAAATAAGGGGAAGGTCTTGTAAGATGCGAATTCCTTCAGAAATGTTCATTTGGTGAAAACTGAATCATGTGAGCATGCTAAACACCTGGAAAGAAAAATGGGATCCTGGTTTTCAGAATCAGCCAGTAATACCTCTGTAGAATGTGATCTCAGGTTTTTCCTTTGTGACATTTTGTACTAGCTTTCGCACTATGTTAATTCATAAATCACTCATGACGTCCTCTCTCAAGCAAACACACTCAGATTGACTTTTGTACTAGCTTATGTACTATGTTTATTCATGTATGGCTCACGATCTCCTCTCTCAAGGAAAGACACTCAGATTGACTTTTATACTAGCTTATGCACTATGTTTATTCACGATCTCCTCTCTCAAGAAAAAAAACACTCGGATTGACTTTTGTACTAGCTTATTCACTATGTTTATTCACGATCTCCTCTCTCAAGAAAAAAACACTCAGATTGACTTTTGTACTAGCTTATGCACTGTGTTTATTCATATATGGCTCACGATCTCCTCTCTCAAGAAAAAACACACTCAGGCTGACCAAGCCTCACAACCTGACAAAGAAAAGGCAACAGGAAGAAGAGACAAACGGTGATTTTGAGTTTTTTAGTTTTGGCTTTCTGCTGCCTACTGCAGTGATGCTTTCTGAGCGCTTTTGTGTCAGTTGCCAGTTGCAGGACATGTCAGATCGTCTGTCCTTCACTGAACGATGGGTGTCAGTTGCACAGTGTGCAGTGTATGGTCGGTTTGTGTACCTGCCTGCTTGCACTAACATTCAGATGCTTGCTCACTTTAAACTCAAAATTGTGGACTTGCATAGGAAGCAAACTTCAACACATTCTCTCCATTTGTCTTTCATCTGCCTGTACCAGTTTCTCTGGTTTGGCCATCTCTCTAGTTTTCCTTCTCAATGTGTCTCTCTGTCTTTGTCACACCGTATGTGTGTGTGTGTGTGTGTGTGTGTGTGTGTGTTTCTTACATCTGCCTACCAGCCTTCTCTCCCCATGGCCATCTTACCCTTTATACTCCTCTTTCCAGTAAGTCCAGTTAGGAAATGGTGGTCACTTTTTCTCTGTTGTACAACGAATAAAAGTGTACTAGTTGTTCGCAAAAACCACATCACCTACAATGATTGAATGAAAATTCATTGTTATTGTTGAACACACACACACACACACACACACACACACACACACACACACACACACACACACACACACACACACACACGTACAAGCACATACACAAACGAGTGTGTGCATGCACGCACACAGACACTGTGTCTCTTTCTCTCTGAATCTCTCTCTCATATACATACACACACACACACACACACACACACACACGCACGCACACACACACACACACACACACACACACACACACACACACACACACACACACACACACACACACCATCAAATGTAATACAGCATATAAATTATAAAAAAAATAAGTCCTGCATAGTACATGTAGCACAAACAGTCACTAAGCCTAAGAAAATTGTATATTAGAACGCTGTATATGATAGCTGTTTTTTCTGTGCCCTTGTTTTTACATGGAATCTAATTCTCATTTATGACATGCAGTGATTACCTTGTCATTGGCTTGAAGATTCATGATTCCAGTATGTTAAGAGGAAAAGAACTCTTAATGATTACAGTGTGTTCAAACAAACGAAAAAAAAACACCATTGGGCTTGATCACCATATGCACTGCTTCAAACAGATTCTGTGGCTTTCATATAACCATGCTAATTAGAAATGAAATGTTTTATGGTGGTGTATCCTTAGACAAAAACAGTGATGGTAATATATCAACATCTTCAACTAACATGCGTTAGCAACGTTTTCCAACGTGACTTGTGTTTGGTAGATTCTGCAATCCTCACACATTTTCATCTATGTGAATACCAAGGAATGATGGTTGTTAGTTACAGAGTGGAAGCATTTTCAGTGGAAAGCAGCTCTGTAGAAATTGTCTGTCCCAAAGCCTGTGAGATCTGAAGTAATGATTTGTTTGTCCCTGAACTGAAGTCGTGCTTTGGGTACCTAACTCTAATTGTAATCAAAAAGCCAGATGTATTTCAAGTTAATTTTGCTCTCTGGAGGGGGAATGGTCACTCACACTGTCTTCTTGTCTAAGGAGGTATTGTCAGTAGGCCTGCTGTTTTCTTGTCTAAGGAGGTATTGTCAGTAGGGTGCATACCAGATGTGCCCAGCATAGTCGCATTGTACACCATTGAACTCCACCGAATTGACTTGATAATGGTGCAGTGTCTTTGGTGGGTTTTATTATGATGACCTGATACATATACAATGGTGCTGATTGGTCCCTGTGGTCTCTTGATTGCTGGAATTGGGACCCGATGAACCCGGATGTGGCTGTGTATAGCCTCAGGGCTGGCTTGAATAAGTGGCTGAGAAGTAATGACACTGAGAGGCCACAGAAAATGAGAGCAAAAAAAAAAAAAAAGGCAAAATTCAGTTAATTTTAACACTGATTTTGATGTAGCAAGTTTGGAGTGGTATTTTGTTTTTTTACCCAATAACTGGACATGGCATAATGCTGTCAGACTGAGTATGTACTGCTCTGTATCCCAGGGTACTCCTCCCTTTGTGCCTTTGATTATCTAAAAACCTTTTTTGTGCGTACTTTTTTTTTTTTTTAGCCATAAAAGTATTTTTGTAGGGTCTTCAACTTCAATTACAGAGAGAGAGAGAGAGAGAGAGAAGGGAGGGGGGGGGGGGGGGGGGGGGGGGGGGGGGGGGGGGGATGGGCAAGAGAGAGAAATTCAAGAGAATTGCTATTTCATGTGCTTATAGTATGTAGGTCATATGTTTATTGTGAATGTGTGTGTGTGAGAGAGAGAGAGAAAGAGAGAGAGAGAAGAAAAAGTGTGTGTGTGTGCTTGGATAGTGTGCGCTCTCATGCAATCAATGCAGGCACACTTGACAGTATGTTTAAAAGCAGACTTGAACAAGGTTTTGTGAAGTGGGGACCTGATGAATTTCCTTTAACTAGGGTGAGAGAGAGAGCATCAGTGGTATACAGGTAAGGTCTATTCCTGGAGGTTAGAAACTTACAGCATACAAATATTACCAGTGGTGATACATTTTAATTTATAATGTACAAGAAATCTTGATGAGATGATTGTAAGGCAAAGGTTTTGCTAGATTTGGGATTGCATTGTCACGGAATGGGTTGCATTACATGCGCACTTTTAATCTTGCTGTGTACTGGCATAATATGAAAGAAAGAAAGAAGAAAACTTGGTTGGCAGATTAAGATAATAATGATGAATATAGACTGATGATTTTTTTTTAAGACATATATTGCATGTGGGACAGATATGTTATCAGTAAAAATCAGAAAGTTGAACTTACATGTCAGTAATTTAATTGTAAGCTGAACAAGTAAAAATTAGCAAGATTTGAATCACTCTATTTTTTCTTCTCCCCTCCCCCATCTGGCCCCCTCCCCATGTAAAGTAACAGATTCTGATTGTTACATTTGATTTTAAAAATATATATATATATTTAGGCAAATGCATCATGAAGGGTTAGAGTCTACTGTGTTTAGAAGAAACAGAATGATTTAATCCCATGAAAGAATGCTATGCATACATTTGCAACTGTAAATAGCATTGGCACCTTTTAGATACTGTTGGCTACTGCTAGTAATGTTTTGTTTTTCATTGTGTGTTCTCTTCATCTATCTGTTGGTGTTTCTTTGGTCAAGCCTGTCTTTTTTTTTTCTCTGTCACATCCTCCATGCTATCTTGAACCTTGATGTATGTGTATTGCTTCTCTCCTCCCCTTTCCCCTCTTCAGTTTCTCTCCTTTCTTCCTGTTCTTCATGTCTGGAAGCTGTTATTGTTACGTTGTGGAATGGTTCAAGCTTCCCACTGTGGAGCATGAAACTCCTCTCTGTCCACCTGACTGTGAAAGAGCACATGATTCATTCATCTCGGGGGGTGGGGAGGGGGGGGGGGGGGGGGGGGATTTTTCATGGCATGAAACTCCTCTCTGTCCACCTGACTGTGAAAGAGTACATGATTCATTCATCTGGGGGGGGGGGGGGGGATTTTCATGGCATGAAACTCCTCTCTGTCCACCTGACTATGAAAGGGTACGTAATTCATTCATCTCGGGGGGGGGGGGGGGGGGGGGGGGATTTTTATGGCATGAAACTCCTCTCTGTCCACCTGACTGTGAAAGGGTACATGATTCATTCGTCGGGGGGGGGGGGGGGGGGGGGGGGGAGGGGTGTTTCTTGGCATGAAACTCCTCTCTGTCCACCTGACTGTGAAAGAGTACATGATTCATTCATTCATCTCGGGGGGAGGGGGGGGGGGGGGGGATTTTATGGCATGAAACTCCTCTCTGTCCACCTGACTGTGAAAGAGTACATGATTCATTCATCTCGGGAGGGGGATTTTCTTGGCATGAAAACTCCTCTCTGTCCACCTGACTGTGAAAGAGTACATGATTCATTCATCTCGGGGGGGGGGGGGGGGATTTTCTTGGCATGAAACTCCTCTCTGTCCACCTGACTGTGAAAGAGTACATGATTCATTCATCTCGGGGGGGGGGGGGGATTTTTATGGCATGAAACTCCTCTCTGTCCACCTGACTGTGAAAGGCTACATGATTCATTCATAAACGGTGAAGGAGGCAGGTGAGAGGCGTTCTCCATCTTCCATAATGCTGTGTGTCCCAGACACAGCAAACCCCCTTCAGTTCGCTAATCCACTGGCCATTTGGCTGTGGAGCTTTAACTTTTTGATCTCTGAAAGGTCAGAACCGTGGTGTCCTGCCCGTGTTGGATCACAGCAGGCACAGCTGAACTCCTGTAAGTGGACACTCAGTACAGTGTCTGTGGTGGACTGCCACATACAGCTTTCTTTGGAATATTGCTGCTAAGAATAAGACAGGAGGATGAGTATATAGTAGAATATGGAAAAAGGCAAGGAGTAATAGGAGTAGAAGGAAATGAGGAAAGGGTATAGTAGAGGGAGTAGGTGCACTGAATGACATGTGCAAAAGAGAGCAGTTCTTCCATCAGCTTCCATCCCACACTGTTCATTAGCTAAAACAGAAACAGACGCATGCTTTACCTCTGTGTGTGTGTGTGTATGTATAATCACACACATACACATACACACACACACACACATACACACACACTTTCTCTCTCTCTCTAAAACTTGTGTGTGTGTGTGTGTGTGTGTGTGCATTTATTAATAGCATATCATTTTGGGATGTTGTATTTTGTTGTTGCTTTCATTTAAGGTTATGATGGTCAAACATGTACTGATTTAATTGATCCTTTTCAGAGCTGCCTTGCAACTTTCTGAAGGTATTGCTTTGGAGAGAGAGACACTGGGTGAAACAGCTGGACATGCTGAAGTGAGTTTGTTTATTATCAGACAGTTAAGAAAATAGTATCTTAACCAAAGTACACCTTACCCCATCCCACCCCACCCCGTTCCCATTTGTAGTCAATATTCTTATCATGGATGAAATGTACTCTAACAATTTTAGATCATTTGGTCTGGAAAGGAGAGACATCATGTGTAGATAAAAGGGAAATTTTTTGAGTCTGTGGAGTTTGAAATGAGCAAAATGTTCTCTTGCAGAATTTAAGAGTATGGTTTTTGCTAACCATCACCTCCATCATAGGATCATTTTAGCCTACTGAAGTGAATTTTGGAAGGGGAAACGAAAATGGCTGGATTTGAAATAATTACTAAAAGAAAGGGAAACCACTGTAAAATAATGAAAAAAAAATTGTTTCAGGTGTTCTTCAGTTTCTAAACAGTTGTTGTTTATTACTAATGATTTTACTGTGACACTGCTTTTGAGTACACACACACACACAGTCATATTGTATACAAACAAATTTGTTGTTTGTGACAGAAAAAAATAAACTCTTAAAATGCATAATTTTATGTTATATTGTTTACTGCTCCTTTTGGTTTGCTGTTAGTTGTTTCTCATCTATACATATATGTTTAAGTGTGCTGTAAAACAATGTTGTGCTTTTGTCTGCAACAGAGATGTGAACAAGAGATTGCTGGACGATAAAGACGAAGCTGACGCCATCGAAGCAAGGCGGGTACAGATGCTAACTTCCATATCATAGCAGTTTTTTTAGACTCTCTGTGTTGACTTGGACTGATTTGATTAGTTTACTCTTGTGAATCAGTGAAAATGAAAGACATAGAAACATGTAACGGGGAGAGGAAAGTGTATTACTCAGATTCATCAACAAGGATATGTGTTAGGTTGCGATGTGCGTTATGTGTTAAGTTGCGATGTGCATTAATTTTTTATAAACATGAATAGTTTTCAAAAAAGAATTGTTCTTAAAAAAGATTTAAGCCTTTAATTGAAAAAAAAAATGTTATCGATAATGTTAGAAACAGAATAAAGTTTTTAGTGCATTTTCTGCATGTGATTGGAGTTGTTTTTTGTGTGGTGGTCGTGTCACTCTGTTCCACAACCCATGACTGCACAGTTTGCATTGTTTTTTTGTGTGCATTGAACACGCAGGAGGATTCCATTCAAGGCGAAGTTATGGCTTCAACAACAGTAATTCACATTCCATTGTGCTTCCATTCCATTAGCTTCCCTGGGTCTTGTCTCACACCAGGTTTCTCCCAACCTCTCCCTGTGTCTTTCCTTGAAGAGGCAGTCACCACCCTTTTCAGTTGTGTTTCAGGAGGATTCTAGCTGTTTATTTCCTGTTTTATTTGTTGGCTTTGGTTATGTCCTTTGAGCGTACTTTGTTTGAAAACCCTGTGATGAATCAGAGATGTGTGGAAGGTAGTGGTTTTTAGATGGTTTTTCTACAGTTTACACAATACTGGGATCTCAATGTGACAGGGAGGAAGGCGGTTGAAAAAAAAAACCAAAAAACTGTGTGTGTATGTGAGTGAGAATGTGAGTGAGTAAGAGACAGTAAAAAGTTGAAGAAAGAGAATGTAAACTATAACATTTTGTGCAGCAGAACTGCTACAGATCTGGAGTGTGTAGGGTGTGTGTGTGCGCGTGCTTGTGTAAATGGATGCATGAATGATTTTTTTTTTTCTGTCTTCATTTTCAGTTAAGATAAGGAAACTGGATATTCACTACATTGCTTACACCAGATAGATGATTTTCAGAGCAGGTGACCGCCTCTTTGATATTCTTATGTCTCTTGTGAACTGCTTACCGCTATGTTGTTGAGAGCCGAGCAGACGTAAGCTTCAAGGGTTTGGAGAGGAAGTGAAAAAAAAAAAAAACTTGAAGTACTGTTTAACTCACTGTACAGATGGTGCACACTTAGATGAGTGTGCTCGTATATTCTTTTTAAATGTAAATTTAGATTTACATATTTATTGGTACATGTGAATGGTGGATACTTTCATCCAAGTACATCCTTTCAGAAACATATTACGTATTTCAGTTAATAAGTGTTTTCTGTTTATGGCCCATATCTTTTTGTGTATCTTTTTTTCACATTGGCTTAGTGTACATTACTTTAATTACAGATAATTCATGAGTACAACAAATGTATGAACATATAAACAGTGTCTTCATTAGCAGAATGACTGTTGAGCTGCTAAAGAACTTTTTCTCCATGAGAAAGATGATCACTAGTCAAGTTTTTCATTCCGTCAGCTAAATGACTAATGATATGCAAAAATAGTGATATGCAAAAGGTTTTTTTTTTTTTTGGTGGTGGGTTTTTTTTTTTTTTTTTTTTTTTTTTTTTTGGGGGGGGGGGGGGGGGGGGGGGGGGGTTTGTTGGATTTTTTTTTTGGTCAGGAAGATGAACATTTAACTGATAAAAGATTTTTTTCTTCAGCTGTTAAACCACTTGATACCATATTTTCTCAGCACTATGTGTTAAGTTTCATATTTCCCAAATGGACAGTCATCAGGTCGGTTGTCATTGTGAATTGATTCAGATTCATCAGATTAATGTTATATCTGGATTTTACTGTTAAAGAAAATATTCAGATTGAGTTCACTAGCAGTATATAAGGGCACAGTGAAACTGGGGTTTCATACAGATTTTCACTAAAAATACTTAACAGGCAAATGATGAAATCAGATGATTAAATTTTAATTTTCAACAGAGGAAAAAACACAAATAGAAGGATTGGGATTGTTATCACTGTCTGCGTTGCCAGGTGTGAATGTTGACCTTGATATTAAAGCTGAACATTACTTAATCTCTGAGTGAGTTTCTTTAGCTGTAGATGCCATTGTTGTTGTTGTCATTGTGTGTGTGTGTGTGTGTGTGTGTGTGTGTGTGTGTGTGTGTGTGTGTGTGTGTGTGTAAACATGTGCATCTGTTTGTATGTATACAAACTTGTCATTTCATTCGATAGTCCGATTTATTTGGGTTCCCCCAAAAGAGAACAAGGAGGTCAGGATAAAGTAGTTCATGAGAGCATGTCATGAGTAGTAGCTGTGGTTCAGATTTTCATACCTGATTCATTTGTCCGATGCTGTTCTTGAAACTACACATATATAGAGAGGTAAACAACATTTTCATCATGTCTCCTTCAACTCAGATCAGTTTTGCTTTTTGTATTTCACAGTTTCTCAGCTTTTTTCCAGTTTCACTAGAGAAAGCTGCACTTTCAAATGTACAGGTTGCAGCCGTGTGCATGATGCTGAGCTTTGTCTGTATCTTTACTCGGTACTTGTTGACTCTCCAAATCTTGAATGGGGTGGATTGTGCCAGATTTTTGTGTGTGTGTGCATGCAGTAAGCGGCCTCTCTCTTTCACTCTCTCTTTCTCTCTGTCTCTCTTTCTCTCTTGCTCTCTCTGTCTTTTTCACTCTTTCTCTCTCTCTTACACACACACACACAGACACACACACACACACACACACACACCACATTTTAAAATCAGTGGTTCTGAGGATGTTCTAGTGAACACCCTGCTTTTGAAGGCTTCCTGATTGCTGTAGGACAGTTCTTAAAGAAAATGAAAGAGATTCTTAATCCAGACTGATATGTTGAAGATCAACAATATGTTACATACTCTGTATCAGGTCAGATACTAGCTTACATGATCACAGACTTGGTTACAGTCATGAAAAATCATGAGATCTATATGTATGACAGTTACACAAAACTTTCAAAACAATCATTTTTTTTTTCAGTGGACTGTCTTCGTTTATGACTGATTCTATGCATTGGTACTTAGTTTGACTGTCTTAGCTATGTTCTGCTGGTTAAAAAATTCTGCGAATGTCAGCTGAATTTGGCCATCCTCAGGTCAGTTTGTGAGTGACAGTAGCCTGGAGAGCTACGAATTTCACACACACACACACACACACACACACACACACACACACACACACACACACACACACACTGGTGTTAACACAACTTGTACAAGATGTACAAACAGAATGGGTTTTTTTTTGTGTCCATGCTGGGAGGAATAAGTGGAATGGTGTCTCGTCTCTGCAGGAAGATGTCTTCCGCATTGTCTGTTATTGCCATCTGTTGAATCATAGTGTAGGTGATGGTCTCTATGAGATGTTTTCATTCATTGAGTTTAGCTGGAGTTTATTTCGTTTCATTGGGGTTTATTTCATTTATTTCATTTGTTTTATTTTTACGTTATTTAATTGAATTACTGTTCATATGTTTTATCTTTATTCAGTTGTTACATATTGATGTGCTGTTTATTTGTTTCCAAACATATGCCAGTATGCTGTGAATGAGCAGAAGATATTAGTGCTAGCTGCGCATAGAGGGGGAGTCCTCAGGCTTTGTGCAATCTTTGCTGTCAGATACTGCTACATGCCATTCTTTTTTTTTTATCTGCATGCGGGAGGGTCCTATGATCATGGTGAGGCATGCATTATTTAAGACTTCTCATGGGGTATTTTGTTTTTCAAATGTGTAGTGTATTTTATCATGGGAATCATGCAAAAGAACCGTTTACAAAGCAGTGAATGATTCTTTTGCAAAACTAAATACATTTATTGTAGTTTAAAAAGTGTATTTATTGGAATGTATTACTGGTAGGAGTGTATAATGAAATTGGATAATTTGAAGCAGTGTTTAGTGTTTTTTTAATCTGTCAGAATTTTTTGATGTCCCAACTCATGAACAAGGAAAAAAATGACATGCACATTTTACGTACTGGTTGTGTACTATCGAACTCAGATTGCACAAACATACACATACAGCAGGAAGCATATACATGTGGATACCTCATTTCTGCATGTACACGCTCGCACGCATGCGCGCGCGCGCACACACACACACACACACACACACACACACACACACACACTCACACACACACACACACATAGACACATTCTCTCTCACACACAAACACACACACACACACACACACTCACAGACCGCAAGTGTTGACATTGGTCATGTTCACACAAGTGTTCTGATGATTGTAGTTGATGTTTTGTGTTTGTGTTTTGAAAAACTTGTTTTCCATTCTTGGCAACTAGAGAAATGTATTTTGGGACACAGAGAGATTTTGAATTCTGATGGGAAATATTGTAGTGTTGGATTCAAGTTTGTTATTTGTCAGCATCAGTTTTTCTTTTTTTATGTTTGATTTGAATTTCTTAATTTTGTTTTGTTGTTATTTGTCACATGATAGTACAAGTTAATGTAAAAGTTCAAAGGTGATATTCAATAAGATACTACAACTTATTCCATCCCCACTTATGTATCGTTCATTAAGGTACTGCATCAGCTATTGACTTTTTTTTTCAAACTGACGTTAATCAATATACTAATATTTCAGTTTTCAAGTTCTTCATAGATTTAATTTTAAATGTATTTTACTATTTGTATTTTATTGTATCCTCTGAAGCATTTTGATAGCACCAAAGTCACAATATATGTTTTTGCATGTGAGAGAGAGGGAGCAATAGAGAAAGAGAACATGATTCTGCCTGTTTGTGTGGATATGTGTGCATGTGTGCACATGTCTGTGGGTACACATGGATTCTTGGGTCTGTTAGCAGCTTGGTGTGTGTATGTGAATGCCCTCGCATTTATGTATTTGAAACATGTAAATGTCTACAAACAAAACACTGGAGGGAGACAAGTTCTTATTAGGAGAGCAAAATTGGAAACAATTTTTTTGTGGTTACACTATCTGTGTGTGTATGGGTGGGGGTGGTCATAAAAAAATAATTGCTTTTTAAAGCCCAAAAGCCTTGAAATCTGCCTAAACATGGCATTAGAATACTGCCTGTAGGGGTTTTGAGAGAGGGGGCCGCATTTACACAATATAAATTCTCTATTTCCTAGAAACTCTGCCTTGTGTGCAAAAAAATATGTTTCTTTTTACAGCTTCTGCATTTCGTATTATCCAACACACACACACACACACACACACACACACACACACACACACACACACACACACACACACACACACACACACACACAAGTGTGTGTGTAGGTTCCCAAACTGATCTTAGGCATTGCCCAGATTACCTAAACATCTATAAAATCATGATCAGTGTTTTCTTTTTTTCTAGAAATAATCATTTAGTAATGAACAGAGTCAGGAAACAAATAGACAACAACAACAAAACAAAGCAAATTACAAAGAACAAAAAAGACAGCAAACACAGGAAAACAAAGAGCCTTTGAGAGATGTGCTTTGTGGATGATTGTTCCCTGCTGGTCTGTTGAATTCAGGCTTTGGCGCAGCAAACAGAGGAGCCCCAGAAACAGCGTCGGCTTGTCAAACAGGGATCGTTACTCTCCAAGTACTTCCCAGGAGGGTACGCACTTACTTCTCTTTATCCTGTCGAGCTTGTTTAATTTATTGTATTGTGTGTATGATTGTTGGTAGGCATGTATGGTGGATTTTTTTTTTTTTTTTTTTGCTGTCCCAACCTCTGCGCCACCTCAGAGGCAATGCACCCACGCTGTTCATTCCGACACCCCATCCACAGCCAGTATAGTGGATTTTGTTGTGTAACTGGGTCAGAAATTCTCCGTGCAATATGGGGGCTGACTGTTCTTCCAGTGCATTTCATTTTTCTTTTGCCACTTCTGATTGTAAGAAAGCAGTTACATGAAACTGAAAGCATTGCTCCCCTCTGTGTGTGTGTGTGTGTGTGTGTGTGTGTGTGTGATTATCACTTGTTAAGACATCAAATTAGAATGTTCATTTCTCATTGATGTCGCACATTAAAATGTGTCTTTCTCATAAGTTTGCTTAAGAAAATCTGTCAGCATAAATTTACTTTTATTTATCTTTTGTGTGAATTTGTGTATTTTGTGTACTGATTATTTATTCCTTTTGTTCAGATGAAGATTGCAACTGTGAAAGAGCACTAAAATCTTGCAGGAGGAGAACGAAAACCAAACAAAATTGAACAGTTACCCCTCCCCCCCCCCCCCCCCCCCCCCCCCCCCACACACACACACACAGTGTATGCTTGCATGTGTAGATACTTGTGTATACACACATATACATTCATTATCTCAGACAGACAGACAGACACATATACATACAAACACACATGCACACACACCACACACTCTCAGGCGTGCATTCGCACACACTCACGCACTCATGTGTATGTGCACATATGCAATGTTTTTTCAGTCCTATTTTCCCTCCTTCACATATGCATATGTTCAGATGACATCTATTTCTTTGCAGGCCTGCTCCACAGCGGCAGAGGTCCGAGGCACTTTCAGAGGATCTAGAGGGCACCGTGGATGACCTTGATGACGACGGAATCGAAATGGACGACCTCTCACCGGATGCAAACATTTACACATTTCACAGGACTAACCATGCCATGGCTGATGACAACGTGGCAGTAGACATTGGACTGTTGGAGCACAACGGTGTTGCCATGGAGAATGGTGCCGCCATCATGGACGGTGGTGGGGGGAGGGGGGGGAGCGTGTACAGTGCCAGGGGCGGGAAAGGGGTGGAAAAGATTCACGGAATCCAGACTTTGGTCGTTTGATGCATGAGGACAGTTACACAAGTGATGCTGAGAGCGAGGCAGTTTTGAAGAAGACAGGGTGAGGCTTTTGTTCAGTCTTGTTTTAGAACCTGAATGTGCTTGTGTGAGAGTGTGTCTGTGAGAATGTTTTAGAGTTTCATAAGCAAATTTGAGTTTGTGTGTGCAGGCATGGTTACATGTCTGAATACATGTGTATGTGTATCTGCGTACATGGTGTGTGTGTTTTTTTTTCTTATATGTGTGCATAGTTACATGTATATGTTTTATTTATGTGTGTGTTTGTACCCACACAGAGTGACTCTGTGTGTGTGTGTGTGTGTGTGTGTGTGTGTGTGTGTGTGTGTGTGTGTGTGTAGCCTCGCATGCTACCGTGTGTCAAATGAAATGCCTATAATATCTATTCCTGTGTGTGGTGACATTGATTCCCTGAACATTTGCATTTACAGCTTGCTTGGATCTCAAACAGAATCTATAGCACTGTCTCAGGATGGAAACGATGAACAGGTAAAAGACAGCAGTACTTGTGGTGATTGTAAGGTTAAAAACAAATGTAAAGTTGAGCATTATTGGAAGATGTTTAAGAAATAATTGAAATTAATACAGATGACATACTTTACCACAGACAAGTGACAGATGTTGCGACTAGAACACAACCATGTAGAACAAACATGAAAGTGCAGCATTTGATAATGATGAAATAAAGCATAATTTACCTCAGTTATTACTATGATAACAGTTGACATTATGCAAAAGTCAGTGAAAGAAAAACAAACAAAAAAGGTGATCAGACAAGAGAACTTGTGTGTTTGGGAATTCTTCAATATTTACTCCCATTTTGATAAAGGACATATTCGAATCACTGATGGTCTGGGCGGCTAGTTAGTGCATGCCACTAGAGTACAGATAAAAAATGAATTGACCCAGCTTAAAGATTGAACTCTGGCTGTTTAGGGTAGATATATCTATAACTGATTTGTAACATTGGGATGTATGCAAAGTCATGTCAGTTATGCTAATGCAGTTACTCCTCAACTGGCTGTTGTATTGATTTGAAAGTGAAGAATTGAATGAAACAGGAAATTAAATTCTGCAAGCAAAAAAGAAAGTTAGTAAGGAAGAACAGTGAAATAACATTGAGAGGAGAAGGTTGTGTATAAAAAAGTAGTATTCTTCTATCATGGTTTGAAGGTATTAAGTGGGATGGATTCTTACTAGGAAGGTCAGGCTATTACAGGCAGAGAGAAAAAAACTGTTCCAGGAAAACTGAATATCACATGAAGTGAATCATATTTGGAGAGTAATTGTTAGAGGTTTCATTGAGCTAGAAAGTATTGTAGGAATTGCATATCCCGCCAATCCACAAAGTGCTTTTTCTTTAAAAATGACTAACCTGACCTGGACTTATGATGTACATACATACCAAACTCAATGATTTTAGTGTAGGTGCCAGTATGGACTTGCATGCACCATCCACCAATATATGCATGCATACCTAAGGTTGTGTCACACACACACACACACACACACACACACACACACACACACACACACACACACACACACACACACACACACACACACACACACACACAGAAAGATGTAAGAAGGGAATAATGGGTTTGGAAGGAGAGACTAGGTATTTTAAATGGAAAAACCTAGGATGATGTAAGTATATTTGGGCGTATGTACAAACACATACACACACTTGCACATGCTCACACATGTTCATATGCAAGCACATACATGCACGCAAGCATACACACTGTGCACACACACACACACACACACACAGAATGATCTCTGATTACATGTGCAGGCAGAAGAAGCTGTGATCAAACGTCAGCGAATTTTCAAGGTGGTGTTTGTAGGAGATTCTGGTGTGGGCAAGAGCAGCTTCATCCATCGGTTTTGCAGCAACACATTCCGCCACATTTAGTGCCACCATAGGTAGGCCTTCATGAATAAGCTGTACTCGATGTGCCATGAGTGGATTTAGAGTAAATGGCAGCATTGATAGAAAACTGTGCTGTTTAACTTCCTTCAGCAGGAAATCCTGTTACTGATTGTTCCTACATAGCTCTGCGAGGTATTTGTGCTGATTGACAGCATTCACCTGCACAACTGTGTTCAACTGCCTATGACCTGTTTGAATGAAAAAGCCTCATCCAAACTGCTAGATAAACACATGTACAGTCATTTTCTGCATGCTTTTCTCTTCATTGAACAAGCAGTGTTGCTTTCAGTTATTGATTTTGGACGACAAAATAGTTTATTTCCAAAAACAACATTTGATGTAATGAAAGTATGGAGGCTGATGGTAAGTAAGCTGGACCAAAATGTCAGGTAATTGAGATGCAGCGATGGAAATTTTTTTAGGATTTGTTCTTGGAGAGATTGCTGAAAGTGAATGAAGAAGAATAAAGAAGGATGATAAAGCAGCTTGTGTCCCTCAAGAATTGAAAAATGCATATGTATCAGAGTCGGATTCGGAAGATGAGAAGGAAGAAATCACAGATCCTGTATCTTTTGCATATAATTCAGATTGGTCGAAAGAACTTCAGTGAGTAGACCGATTTACATGTATTGATTCAAAATGAGCGATTGAGTAAGAGCATTGTTCAACAAGCAAGCGAAGTACATGGGACGAGTTGACAAATACATATGTATGTAATGTTACAGGTGTTGATTTCCAAGTGAAGCCGATCACTGTTGGTGACAACATCGTGGTACTACAGCTATGGGACACAGCTGGCCAGGAGAGGTGAGTGCTGTATGTGGTACATTGCTTGGGGACTTCTGGCCACATTTAGTGCCACCACTGGCCACATTTAGTGCCACCGTAGGTAGTCCTTCGTGAGTAAGCCAGACTGGATGTTCCATGGGTGGATTTAGAGTAAATGGCAGTATTGATAGCTTTATGTGATGATGTTTGGTTTTTGACATGGCTGGCCCACAGTTGTGATGACCATCTCCAGTTTACTCATTTTTCATTCTCTCCTAGGCAAAAGCACACACACACACACACACACACACACACACACACACACACACACACACACACACACACACACACACACGAATACACACACACTCACACACACTCTCACACACACACACACACACACACACACACACACACACACACACACACATTTAAGGTTTGTATTTGTCTTCATGCATTGATCGTTGAAATGTTTAAAGCCATTTTGATAATGCCCAATGCGAGAATAAAATCATATCATTCATTCATTTGAAAGTACCTGTCTTTGAAAGGATGGCTAATGTCATAATACAGTTCAGACTTTCAAAGGGAAGCAAATATGTGTTCTGTCATTTTAATATTCTGAACATCTTTTATTTTATTTTGATGTTGTTGTTGTTGTAAACTTTCTTAACTGTTATGGCAGATTTCTGTGTGAAATCCATGCTGCTATACCCAGGGAGTGCATGCTACACACAGGACAAGGTTTACCATGCTGTCAAAAGACAGACACTCAGACCACCATTCCAAAGACAAGCATTCGTAACACTGTTCCAAAAGACAGAGACCCATTCCAAAGGACAAGCAGAACACCATTCCAAAAGACAAGCACTCATATCACCATTCCAAAGGACAAACACTCAGAACACCATTCCAAAGGAAAGGCATTCATGTCACCATTCCAAAAGACAAGCACTCATATCACCATTCCAAAAGACAAGCACTCAGAACACCATTCAAAAGACAAGCACTTAGAACACCATTTCAAAAGACAAGCACTTAACACATCATTCCAAAAGACAAGCATTCATAACACTGTTCCAAAAGAGACAGAGACACCATTCCAAAAGACAAGCAGAACACCATTCCAAAAGACAAGCACTCAGAACACCATTCTAAAGGACAAGCAGAACACCATTCCAAAAGACAAGCACTCATATCACCATTCCAAAAGACAAGCACTCAGAACACCATTCCAAAGGAAAGGCATTCATGTCACCATTCCAAAAGACAAGCACTCAGAACACCATTCCAAAAGACAAGCACTCAGAACACCATTCCAAAGGATAGGCATTCATGTCACCATTCCAAAAGACAAGCACTCAGAACACCATTCCAAAAGACAAGCACTCAGAACACCATTTCAAAAGACAAGCACTCATACCACCATTTCAAAAGACAAGCACTCGTATCACCATTCCAAAAGACAAGCACTCAGAACACCATTCCAAAGGATAGGCATTCATGTCACCATTCCAAAAGACAAGCACTCATATCACCATTCCAAAAGACAAGCATTCATATCACCATTCCAAAAGACAAGCACTCAGAACACCATTCCAAAGGATAGGCATTTATGTCACCATTCCAAAAGGCAAGCAACCATTTGTTAAGTGGAGAGGCATAAAGATGTCCCATGTGTGATGCAGACCTTGGACTTTAACCACTATCTGGAAGATTTGTGTTGTGGATTTTAGCATGAACAAGTGATTTTTATTAGTAATTTTGTGATGTTTATTGTATATGAATAGTGATGTCACAAACTGAGTTTTGTTTTCGAAAGTTTTTAGTTAATTTTCATCATTGTGTTGTTGATTGTGTTACATACATGAATTGAACACTTTTGTGTGTGTATGTGTGCAGGTATCGCAGTGTGACGAAGCAGTATTTCAGAAAGGCAGACGGAGTGATTGTCATGTATGATGTCACATCTGAACAGTCCTTTCTCAATGTCCGCCAGTGGATGGACAGTGTTCAGGTGGTTGTTTTTTATGTGTATTTGTGCGTTTATTTGCAAAGAGAGAAACAGGTGCGTGGTTGAGAAAAGAGGACACACCGAGAATGTTAACAGGATTGATTAAAAAAAAAATAAATAAATACCGGACAAGATGGTTGAAGGTCACATTCGCAAAGTGTAAAACCAGTCTATTACATTATCGTAAAAAGCAGATGCAGCTTACAGCAACCCTGGAAATGCAGTATTCTACCTGAAGTAGAAACGGTCATATAAAAGTGAAATCTGAAGTAAATAATCATGGGAATGGCAGCCCAGTATCAGAGAAGAAATTTGTGGCGTTCTTTGTTTTCTTTCTCGAGGACAGTGGATACATTATGGCCTTCCACAGTTTTCTTACAGGGCAATGAGCGTTTTGTGGCTTTGCATTCAGTGTTCCCACAAGACAGTGGCTATTTCTTTTCTGCTCACAGTTGTTCTAAATGACAGTGGATATTTCTGGCATTGAGTAGAGTTGTCCTTTAGAACAGTGGATTTTTTCAAGCATTGCTATGCAAGAGTCAGTCTGAAGGACAATGGCTGTTTCCTACTGCTGTTTTGTGCCATCTTGTATGACAGTGGACATTTCCAGATTATTACACTTGAGAGTTGACTTTCAGCATGGCGACAGCCCTGGTGTGGCCTTTGTGGTTGGCCAGGCATTAAGCAGCATGAATTGAAGGACAATAGATACTTCCTGTCCTTGCTTGGAGTCATCCAAAAGAACTGTGGATGTTTCATGACAGCGTACTTTGTTTATAGGGACCATGGCTATTTCCTAGTTTTGCTCGGAGGCTTCACAAAGAACAATGGATATTTTCATGATTTTATTTACAGTGGTCCCAAAGGACAGTGGATATTTCATGGCATTGTGTAAATCATCCCTAAAGGATGAAGGATATATCAAAAATTTTTGGAAAGTCATCTTAGCAATGAAGATTTCCTGCATTTGCTCAGAAGTAGTGTAAAGGACAACAGGTATGTCATGAATTTTCTTACTATCATGCTTGTGGGGTGGATGTTTTAGGGCTTTATTTAGAATAGATATTTCATGACTTTGCCATGAGCCATCTTTCAGGATAATGAATAGTAAACAACTTTGCTTATAATCATCCTCAAACTGCTCTGGATATATCTTTGATTGCAGCCTTCCTGAATAATAGAGATGATTCATTGCCCTTCTTATAAGCTTCCATTAATGACGGTAGGTATTTACTGGTTTGTTCACAATCATCTCGTAGGACAATTCACATTTCCAGGCTGTGGAAAAATTGACATTTCATGGCTGTGTTGCAGTCTTGATATAGGACAAATGGATACTTCATGGCTTTGATTACAATGTTTTTAAAAAAACAAAGTCATGTGAGGCTTTTCTCTTCTTTGCTTGTAGTCTTCCTACAGGACAGCAGGCCTCTGGTTTAGCGTACAGCCTGTCTACAGGGCATTAGACATTTCCTGGTTTAGCCTACAGTCTCCCTGCATGATAATGTATATTTCATGTTCTTTGTTGTCGTTTGTTTTCATACAGTCATCCTATTGGAATAAGGATTTTTCATGGCTTAGCCTTCTAACAGACAGTGGACGCATTTGTCTTTCTTCTTGCGCATATGAAGGGAAGCGATAATCATGTGGGGTTGGTTTGTTTACACAGTAGAAAGACTGGTTTCTGTGTGTGGTCATCGTTTGGCCCTACATAAGACATAAAAAGACCTGGTTTTATCGATAATTATAATCGAGCAGGTAAGGTAAGGTAATGTTGCTTATAGCCCAGCCAGCTGCAAAGGGCCACTGTTTGTGACAAAGTTTACTCCTTACCACACTGCTATAAGTTGTTTTAGGACTGTATGAAAGTTAATTGACTTTCACATTATTGTCAGATTATGTAGGAAAAAAGTCAAAAGAAATCCAAGAATAATGAAGAGTGTTACTAACAAATGATATATTAGATTATTGTTTAATATCTCATGTGTTAAGAACATCATCCTGCATTGTGAATTTTTTTTTCTTGGTCCATATAAGAAAATTGAAGAACCATCTGGCCCATGTGATGTTTTATTCACTATCATACTATTTGAAAACTTGGCTATGCAAAAGATCATCAGCTGATTTGTCTTGAAGACATAAGTTGTTACTTTTCAGTAATTTGCCTGTCTGGGCTTAAAAGGTTGAATGGAAATAATTTGCCTGCAAAGACAAGCGACATACTTGCACTAACTTGTTTTCCATGTGTTCAGATCTCATCTGTTGTAACTATACTTAAGTGTGTCTCTACTCTGAACAGTGTCATTCAAACGTTTTTTAGGAAGGGGTTGAAGAAGGCACTGTGATCACAGTCATCGGAAACAAGTCGGACCTGGTGGAGGCTGACCCTGAGCTCGCCAAGGTCAAGGATGGAGCCAAAATAGCTGTGGTGAGTATCGCGCTGTGACCAGTTTCATGTCATCTTTAGTTCAGTGTCAGTTGATCAGACGGCTGTGATTTTCTGTAAATATGCCTTCCATCAGTGTCTGATGATAATACATTTGGGCATATATCATCTTATAGTATATTCTACGTTTTGAAGCTCACCCAGGAAAAAAAAAAAAACGAAAACGCAAGTCATGTCACTTGAAATTGTCACCTGTGTTAAAACTACTGAAATATGACAAGTTATGGTATCGAAGCAAGAAACTGAAAGTAGGAGCACGGGAATGCAGTAACAACATGTCTAAATTTTAAACCCAGAGAGTCAGTTGGTGTTCAGAGATCTGCAAGCTGCATTCAAGATCTTAGTATGGTTCATTATTCAGTCAAAGGAAAAAAAAGTAAGAAATTTTGAGTTTCCAGCTTTGCCTATGAAAAGAAATGGTTTGTGTGCTCCTTTCATCATTGGATCCAACTGATTTGGAATGAAAGGAGAAAAATGTAAACAAGATAAATCTGCTTTTTTCAAATATTCAGTGAATATGCCTGTGAAGAACAATTCAGCCAAACCTTGAAGATCTTTGTAAACTATAGTTCATTTATCTGTTCTTCAGACTGTGCGAGACATAATGATTATTCTGTAACAGTAAAAATGGTTGATCACATGGCATGCTTTTGTCATCTCTGATTGCAGTTAACCACATCAAAGTGACTTGTGATTCAGTTTGTGGTGGACACTCATATGCTGTGATGTTTGTTTCCAGGAATACAATGCATTGTTCTATGAGACAAGTGCCAAGACAGGAAGCTACATCTCAGAAGCTATGCTGGGGATTGCAAGGTCAGTTAGTGGAAGTTTTTTCAGGCTGTGTGCATATATATTCAGTGACAGACAAAGGGTTTTTCAGGCTGTGTGCATATGTATTTAATGGCAGACAAAGGGTTTTTCAGGCTGTGTGCATACTTATTCAGTGACAAAGGGTTTTTCATGCTTTGTGCTTATGTATTCATTGACAGACGAAAGTTTTTTTCAGGTTGTGTGCATATGTATTCAGTGACAGACACAGGGTTTTTCAGGCTGTGTGCATATGTATTCAGTGACAGACACAGGATTTTCCAGGCTGTGTGCATATGTATTTAGTGACAAAGGGTTTTTCAGGCTGTGTGCATATGTATTAAGTGACAAAGGGTTTTTCATGCTTTGTGCTAATGTATTCATTGACAGACGAAAGTTTTTTTTCAGGTTGTGTGCATATGTATTCAGTGACAGACACAGGGATTTTTTCAGGCTGTGCATATGTATTCAGTGACAGACACAGGGATTTTTTCAGGCTGTGTGCATATGTACTCAGTGACAGACACAGGGATTTTTTTCAGGCTGTGTGCATACTATGTATTCAGGGCCAGGCAACTTTTCCCGTTTTAGAGCCAGTTCCACAGACTGTAAAGCCTGTGTGGCGCAGAAGCTTTGAAATTAAATTTTAACCTTGGGAGAAAAAAAAAAAAAACTAGAGCACTACATGACTTAAATATGTCAATGTGCAAAACATATTCAATAATATTTCAAGAGTACTTCAATTTTGTTCTGTTACCTGATTGCACACATTCATGTGAAAGTTAAATAATGACAAGGAGGCATAGTTTCATTTACAAAACACTTTATGTTTTTTTATTCTTTCATCTTTTTCTCCAAGGCCTTAAGAGATATAGGATGCTAGATTCATGCCTATTGGAACCGAGCCAGGCAAGTTTACTAGCGATTGATTTTGTGCAGGTCTCTTCAAAAAGAATTTTCCAGCTGCATTTTGCCTTGGGCATTTTGTTAATATGACGTGCCATACAACAAACATTTTCAAAACAGACATTGCCGTAAAATAGTTGCACTGTTATTTGGTGTTGGTCTAAGAAGTTGTAGAGTACCTAACACTGAAGCAAAGAGTTTTCTTGATCAGTGTATGTGTGTGTGTGACTGCGTTTTACAGGGAGAGAGTAGAAGAAGTGAAGAGAGAGAGAGTAAAAGAGGTGAAGAAGAGGGCAAGGAAAAAGTGTGTCTGTAAGATCAGGGAGTCCTTTACAGTCAATCTGAATGCCTTGCTGCATTAAAAATGCGGGGAACATTCATATTTGAAGTTTCTGGACAGTCAGAGGAGGCATTTAACTAAAACCAGGGCCCATGATTGATTACTCTTTTAGTTCCAGTAATTGAATGTGGTGCAGGCTGGAGCCCTAATGATTATAGCGAGCTGAAATGGAGGTCAGTGAGTGGCGATTAAATAGATAACAGCACGAAGTCAGGGGTCAGAGTTGAAGGTCACAACATGGTGTACATCAGCGTGTGTCTCATGGCAGTGATGTGCCCAGTTTGGTCTGCCTGTGTTTTCAATTATATGCCAGAAAACAGTGGTCTTGTCATGTGTCTTGACTGTTGCAGCTTGCTGAAGGACAAGGAAGACAAAGCATTGGAAGCTGCTGTGAACTTGACAGACCCACCCAGAAAGAAAGGATGCTGCAAATAGAAGTCAGCTTGCAACAGTGTTGCTTCATGGGAAAAAGATTGAGTGGAAAGCCATCACCACAGCTTTAAAAAGAAGCTGTCAACTCCTGTCTCACCTCTACCTGGTTGCTGCCTTTGCAATGAAGTCCAGAGGAACCAAGTCATCTTGAATCACTTGCAACTGTTAGGCATTGTTCATCTCTCTGTAGCAATAGGGCTCTGTGAAATTGTGGCGTTTCTCTAAGCTCAGAGAAACTGTTCAGTGATGGAGAGATCTGTGTATGTGTCAAGAGAAAGTGACCTTCTTATGTGCCGTGATGACGACAAAGTTCCTTTTGCTTCAAAACTGTTTGAGAAAAACAAATATCCTTGTCATATCATTTACATGTTTGCCCTGTACACACAGGCTTATGAAATTGAGGTGCTCCAATACTTGTGACAAAGAACAAAGAAAATATGTTTTCAAGTTACCATACAGGAATGAATGAGGATATCAGATGGACAACTGATAGTGATGTCATGACAGCACTTTGACTGAAAAACGCTTCAAGCTGGGAGACCAGTGACACAGATCACCGTGAACTGTTTTTTTTGCAAATCATCCACATGACCCTCTGATTGAAATGGATCTGACCCGAAAGATTTCAAAAGTGAATATGTGCATCAGCTTGTGGAAAACAAACTGAAGGATTAATAAACTGGTGCATTATGCATGTGTCATTATGTGCCTCTCCTTGAAAATCTGTTATTTTCAAACTGTGATTATATTGTTATATACAGTTGTGGATGTGGGTTCTTGTGCAGAGATACTGAGCTTTATCTGTCCTGTGTTCTGCAAAGATAAAATTCCTAGTCCTGTGAAATCATTGTATTCTGCATACTTTCTCAGCGGTGTAAAGAGTCGTACGGTTAGGTTCCTGTATTTGCTATATCTTCATTGTGAAATACATAGTTCTGATGATTTGTGTAATCTAGAACCTTTCAACCTGTATCTGAAGACACAACTTTGATTATTTGTGTGAGCCCCAGGCAGAAAACCCAGATATTCAGTGTTAACACCAGCCACACTTCAAATGCAAGGAAATTGTCAACCACATGTTTAAAACTACGCAAACACACTTTTAGGTTTCAGAGAAGTGCTAGAAATGAGCATCTTTCAGGGTCATGACTGATGTGTCTACACTTCTATGTAAAATGTACACTATACACAAATGTGTATCCAGGTCCATAGTCCCCATGTATACAAATGCATATCCAGTTATTTATGGGTTGATATACACACTACAAATGCATATCCAGTACTTATGGGTTGATACACACACTAACTTATAGATAACTGTATTAGACTATGTACATGTATGAGTTTTTGTCTTTGTATTTTATGAAAATGTTTGAGCTTTTTTATCCACTCTTAGTATCGACATTTACAGCCATTTACTGATGATTTTCCAAGTGTCAGACAAAAATTGCTTGTGATTAACTGTTCAGTGCTAAACGAACGTTCAGCCTGAAGCATAATTGATTTAATGTTTCTTGGTGCATGTTTTTCAATCTCTTTTTTTTATATGTGCTTATGCTTTTATCATGACAAATTGATGTAAACCGCTCTTATAAGCCAGCAGTTGCAGTCTAAGAGTAGTCAGGGAAGGGAAGGAGACCTGGTGGAGGGGGTCTCCAGGATTACCCTTTCATTTCTAGTAAATTAAAGCATCGGAAATCATTCCAAACTGATAATAAGAGTTTTTAAAAAGTTGGGCATAGAAAAACGTCATCAACAAACATTGATAACAAAAGTTTTTAAAAGATTGGCATACAACAAAAAAGTCATCAACAAATATTCTAAGCAATGTAGATGAATTATGCTTGTAAATAACAAGGTGTGTCCTGCCCTCTCCTACTCATAATTGTTCAGAAACTGCTCCCATTGTCCTCCCCTCCCTTCTCAGTTGAAGTGGTCCAGCCTGACCAGAAACATTAATTTCCTGATCAGATGCCATGAACATATCTCGTCATGGTTCCACATCACTTACAAATGTACTGATAATATGAACAGGAAAAGCATGAACAAGTAAAACATTCATAAAAGAATAATCAGATTTAGACATACACAGAGTTTGCGGTATGGGGTCCCTCTACTTAAAGTGGTTTCACTTGATGGTAGGCCAACAGCGTCATTGAGAGACTACATGGTTTAGTTCAGCAGTTCATGTAAGTCATTTGAAGGCATCCCTGCACCATCCTTATTCATATATATATCACATAGGGTTTGTTTCTGCAAGGCCTTTTGATTCAGTTGTCAGAAGATTTTAGTAGTGCTTGTTGGCATGTTCTTCAAATTCAAGCAAAACATTACATTTTTAATGACATGAGATTAGAGCACAGAAACCCTACAAATGTTGACGCGTTTTAGACTGAAACTCCTTCACTAGGTTTCAACTCCACATCATGTTCAGTGCCATGAATTTTCTATCCCAAGTCTTCTTCATCTTTGTTAAGAATTTGCATGAAGGCTTTTTGATCTTCCACAAGTTAAATGACTTTTAATTCTTGACTCCAAGATCTATATTCCAAATTTCTTGCAATTTAGGTTTTACTCATAATTTCCAAGAAAAGCAATGATTTGATTTATGTTTTCATACATGTATATATTGCAACTTCTCCACACAAATAACTACAATGCATTTGATAAATTTTGTGCTTACAAGAGTATCTATTTGTCTTTTGCTTCTAATTATAGACATGAGTTGTAAACATTCCAGAGCTGAACATACTTTTGAAATGCCTGTTGGCCAAAAGTTCAACAGACAGACGCCAAACTGCCTGAAAAGCAATTAAGGTTGTCAAGTTTGAGAGCAAAAATGATACGTGTGTGTGTGTGTGTGTGTATATGAACTTAAAAGGTGTGCATGTGTCAGTGTGAGTGTGTGTGTGCACACACAAATGTGATTCTATACAGATACGTATTGGATTCTGTTGTAAACAAAATGAGACATTGTTTCATTTGGTGACTTCTGTGTCAAGAATTTAAAACTACCATTTCATAATCTTTGAGTAATGATAAAGAAGAACAGTGTTATTCTCCCTCTCTAAGCCTTATAATGAAGGAGATATGGAGATATGTATCTGCCAAGCAATTTTAAGCTTTGAAGTGGATCTAGCCGATAATGTGTCTTTTTCCCCCGATGTTTTTGATAATTGACAGTTTTTCTCTTTTGCAGAGGTGTGAATATGCATACTTTCACTTTTTCATTGACCGTAGAAAAAAAAAAAATTTGCTTTACTTCAACAGTTGTCACCTTAAAGGTGTGAAGGAATAGTAGTTCATGCACAGCTCCAAATCCTGCCCTCTTTTTCACAGCTTCTTTTCGGTTGGCCAGCTTTGGTCAATCTTTCTGCGATATATTTTTTGTTCGCTGAGAGGCATATGAATCCTGCCTGTAGTAAGTCTTTTTGGCTCAGACCCCTCTCACATCCCTGTCTAGTGATTATATTTGTCTCTTGATGTACACATATGTAAGTAAGTTTTGTCATTAATGTTATCAGTAGTTGTTAGTCATTGGTCATTTACATTTGCTCTCCTTTCTGCTCATGGTCATTGTAGAGATAATTGTGACATTTGATATGTACGCAATGCTTGATTATAGTACATATTCTTGCCAATACATATCAAGAGAAAAGCAGAATCAGTGGATGTGCAAGCAATAAAGATGGAAAAAGAAAAAAAAAAACATGGTATGAACAGGTGTTTGAAATGAAAGTGAATATGAGCGGATTCCTTTTAAATACCAATGGTTTATTGTGAAGCAAATTACTAGAACGCAATGCATTCAATTTCATATTTGTTTCGATTGCTTGGAACTGTCTGTTTTTACATTAATGTATAATGTACATGGGACACACTACAGTGTCACTTTTCATTCATTGACCATTGAGCTCAGTTGCAAGGATGCCACAAACATCTTCCTCAGCATACGCACAGTACTCGACGTAACCAGTAGTTACATCCAGTACTTTGACTAGACAGTGGTCAGTGTGGATATTAGACGAACAGTATGAAGAGAGGGAAGGAAGCTGGGAGAGGAGGTGGAAGGGGATCTGGGAGGAGAGAGGTGGTGTGCACTGGCATGGCATTACTGATCGATGATTTCATATGTCAACCCTTTTATGAAGAGAAAATATTTGAGTCCCAAGTTTTTTTATCTTCTAAAGGTTATAAGCAATGAGTGTGCATGTATTGTACTCTAAATGACAGGATGTTGTACTCCAGTGATCTAGAAAAGCATGCTGCAGAACAGAATGCTATTGGCAAAAAAAGATTTTGTTTTTCTAATTCCACAATTCTAGACCGGCATTTCCTCACGAAGGGTTTTTCAGTCATCTCTTAAAGAGAAAAATGGACAAAACAAGATGGATGTTGTTCTTGAACGCATCAAGATTTGCTTACTTGAAAAGTGAAGTCAAAAGATAGGATGAAAAGAGAGATGGACAGAAACAGAAAGAACCAACGATTGAAAAGATTATGCAGACCGACACAAAAAGAACTTTTCTCCATGTTTTATATTCAGGTTTACCCAGAACCACAAGCAAAATAGCTTTCATTTTTGTCCCCTTTCTATGACTTACTTTTTGTCAAGTATAGACTAAAAACAATCTATTTGATTGCATTCTCATCTCTTGCTGTTTATAGACATCAACATTCAATGCAAGTTTTAACACACACAAAAAAAAGTCTTGCAAGTTATGTACAAGACAATTCAAAATGAGTATAAGAATACAGGCACAGCACCAAATAATCAGATCTGCCAAATCTCGGCCAAACTCAAGAACATAACACAGAGCTAAACCATGTACATCCCGGTAGTTCTTTCAAGGCAGAGTTGCAGGTCTAGGCACACAAACATGTTCATGTTCTGCAGTAAAGTGCTACAACTGAAGGGTAGTTGCAGCTACCTTTAAGAATGAAATCCATCAGTTTGCCTCTGACTGCTGTGCTCACACACACACATACAAACACACACACACACACACACACACCCTTCCCCTCTCACACATACAAAGGATATCACATTAAAAAAAAAAAGAAAACAGAAAACATTTTTATGTTATGTATCGCATGTGTGTGCATGTGTGACAACATCTATATCTGTATGCAAGAAAATGCGTATCTACATATCCCTGTAGAAGAGATCGAAAACCTCTAAAATTTATTATTTGTGTGTAGCATTTCTTCAATCAATCTTTCAAAGAGAAAGAAAGTCCACAAATTTATATTGTATTTTTGTACCAAGCTTAGGAATGGAATGCAAAGGGAAAAACAGACAAACAAAAAAAAAACTTACATTGCCTTGCCAAAAGACACTCAATCAGCTAGGACACAGCTATAAGAAAAACAGGGGGAACAAAAGAGCCAACTGTGAATATCAATACCATCCAAGATAAATTTAGGTATACACAAATCTTAATATCACAACAGTTGTAGAAGCTTTCCACTCCGATGCAATGACTGGAGTTCTGAGCAGCCACCAATACACTTCCCATTGATGAACATGAACACGAGGTACCTGCACACAGACACACAAGAGACCTTTCTTTCCCCCTGAAAGCAACAAGTTTACGAAAAATTCTAGGAACAATACAAAGATCTTTAAGGGTCGCATCTCCCATGCCCAGCAGCATTACTTTCTTGCCCTTCATTCTGGCCACCCAGACACTGACAATCCACTATGAGCAATAAAATTCCTTTCAAGCAGTCCACCAGAGAAGACACAGCACTTTATTATTATAATCATCATTATTTGCAGTCTACGAAAGCTCTTTTGTATTCAATGAATAGTACATGTTTTGATCCAATATAACCATGGCACTACCAATTAGATGCTCTATTGATGGCAATAATCAATGAAGCTAATTGTACCAACTCAACCCAGTAGTTCACTGTAAGGCTGGTAAGCAGACTCGTTCAGGAAGCAGGGACTTGACAGGCTGGCAGAAAATGGTTAACAGTAACACACACACACACACACACACACACACAATTTCTATCATCCTACAACCCCCACTTCCTCTTCTATTCAATCATTTCAAAACCCCCCAACAACTCTCCACAAACACATAAATTCTGGTGCCTGAGACTGCATGCTATGAAGTAGAAATTTAACTGAACTTGTACTTGCTGCTGTTTTTAATTAAATGCATTGTCAACCGTAAGATTAAAGGTTTAAACTTTTAAGATGATGGGTAAATTTTCGTAAGTGACTGTCAATGCAATCTGCTTGGTTTAGAGGATCCAATATGCAACCCCCGAGCTGTCCAAAATAATATTCTGAAAAGAATGATGTTCCAATGCTGGTCATGGTGAATCAACGGTAAGCACAAATGAGGTCATTTTCTTTCTTAGATCTTCGGACTAGGGACACACCAGACTCCATACAAAATGCACTTCACCTTCTATTCCTATGCAAATGTTCCCTCCAGAATTTAAAGTCAGTGTCAGAATGACCCTCTGTTGTCAAAACTGAGGGTTATATCTGAAAACGGGGGTCAACCACAAAGAGGCACAATCAAGTATTCCTTTCTTCCCATATTCATCAACTCGAGTCAAATTAATGTGTTATGAAATACACTTTATGATGTGCGTTTTATATTATGACTAAATACTGAACTATGAAGATACCTGAATAAAATCACTCTTATGAAAAATCAAAACAAAATCAAAAAACAAAACACAGAAAACCAAAACCAAAAGCAACTCACAGTGCGAGCTGAGGTCATATCCTGCAGGATGTCCTGCAGCACTGGTCCCTGTCTCATCTGGTCCAGCTCGAACACCTTCACAGGGGCTCCCACCTCTCCGAAGATGTTCTTGGCCACCGGCAGCAGTAGGGGCAGGTTGTCTTGCTGAACATCACCACAGGGTGTGCGTTCACTGCCTCTTTCACAAACTGGGCTTCTTCACTGTTCCAGTCCACGGTGGAGCTTGTGAGTCCCATGACTGCTGTTAGCACTGGACCTTCTTCTCTCTTACTGATGAACTAATTGATAAAATAGCCTGATGGGTTGTGATTGTTTATATGTTTGTTTCAAAACAGCACTTCCCTGAATTATGTACTTTATGACACCGGCACCTTGTCACAGGCAATTAATACAGATGTCATTCGAACTTGTGAAAAATCACAGATCACTTTCAAGATGATATCGTTGTAACAGATTGACACAATGACTTGATATCACAACTTTTTTGGAACCACATGAATATGTTAAACTAGAATAAATATTCAAACATGTTACAATTGTTGAATCTCCTTCTTCATCAAAAACACTTTTGTAAAGCTAAAAACACTGTTGGATATCTCTTAATGTTACAGATCAAGCTGTTCAAACCTAAGTCAGATCACAAAAGGAAAGTTTGCTTTCCAAGGGAAGTACCCTGGTCAATACCTGAAACAGAAAGAAAGCAGATTGTAACAAAACTGCTTTTCTGCAGTAAGTACATCATGATGGTTGGTACTTGAGCTTTGCCAACATTACAGATTGGTCACCCCGCCCCCTGCCTCCGTCCTTCTGTGGCACATGACCAACAGCACTCACCCAGACCCTTCCCATCATTCATAGCCATGACAAGTGTTATTCACCTACAGTTCCTACACCAGCGGTCAACACACAAGCCAATATCAGGTTATCACAGTGCCACTCACCATAGGAGATCCTGCACTGGTGAGTCACTTAGGTCAAGTTCAATGGGGTCTGCACTTACAATGCTAGACATGCCTGCTGTGAGCCCTAATCATAATGACTGCTTCACTGCAGAGCAAGACCAAGCGATGCATTAAAGCCACAACTGTTTATCTCGAAAAACATGTTTTGACTTTTTCATATTTTTAGGTGTATCAATACTGTCTGTTTAACATGCTGAAACATGGTTATGAAACATTCATTAGTTTTTGGTTGATAGCAAAGAAACAGTTGTTGCCCTGTCCACATCCAACCAGATTCTGCATGTCACAAATGAACAGCTAGCAGTCACAGACTGTGGTCTGAAATGTTCCATAAGTAGGACAGTTTGTCCGTGCCACAGGTGGCTAGAGTGATAGAAGACAGTTGTATTCCAAACTATTACTGCAAACTGATAGGAATGTTCCAGGCCACAAGTCACTAACATGCAGCTGATCAGTTGTGGCCTGAGAATTTCAGCTGTGAAGGTCTTACTGTTGTGTGCCACAACTATGTAAGTCTTGTTAATTAGCTGTGCTTCAAAATTCTGGGAAGATGAAAGCCTTTTTTTTTCAGACCAAGAGTGTTTACTTCCTAGATTGCGTAATTCTGTGGTTTCCATTAGATTTTTTTTTAACCCCCCTTTTGTACAGCGTCAGAACACTATCTAGTGTTTGTTTTTCCCAAGTTGGAAGTTCTGCATGCAGAGGTGTAATTTCTGGAGACCTGTGAAATCTTCAAGTGGCCATTTCTCAAAATGGCATTTTTCAAGATAGACAATTGTGGCTCTAACATATCGCAAGGTTATATCCCATCAAGTCATCATTCAGTACATGATGTCTCTGGACATCCACATTCCTAATCAGTCTGCAAATTCACTCAATGCTTTGATTCAAGTTCCCTAAAACATGGAAGTGGAGCAGAAATCATAATGACACAAAGACATCAACTTGGTGAAGGGAAACAGAATCTGAAAGTGAGACCCTTCTAGTTTTTCTGTCTCACTCTGATTTATGTGGATAAAGTCCAGTGATCATGGATATGGCTGCACCTACGAAGCCATGTGGTCCCATTCTGATTTCACAGCACGTACATCCATGAAAGAACTGTATGAATTTCACTAACGCTTTCCAAATAAATCCCAGTGTAAACCACATTCAATAGATAATAAGCTGTGCTGGTCCAGAAAGTTGAGACAGACTCAGTGAAAGTCATATTTCATGCGTTTAAGCTCCTCTGTGATCAGACAAGTCAAGTTTCACAAGTTCACAAGTTGTTTATTTTGTCTATGAAGGAAAATTATTTTGTGGTGACACATTGCAATACAACATCATAAAATAAAGTGTAAAACTAAAAAAATACAATAGAATTAAATCAAATTAATAAGCTTCTATAAACAATAAATTCAAGAAAAATGCAGGACAGTATTCATGCATATCACTGCACTGGCAGCAACAGTCGTGCCCCCTCATGGCCCTACCTCTTCCTCTCCCTCTGAGTTTCAGTCGCCAGAACCCATCCTTCTAGTCCCAGACATTCAGTCATCTGCATGTAAGCTTTCAGCACACTCAGCAAAAAGAAATAGCCTTCCTGGGCGGGAAAATCAAATATATATGCATTACAATAATTCTGATGGGGTTTCAACCTGTGACCCTTAGCTGCTAGACATTTTGCTGTCAGCTGACCACAGTAAGACAGTAACCTGTTTATATTCTTGGTAGCTCTTCCTTCCCACTGCTTATTCACATTTACTGAGTAAGCCTATGACTTGTAAGTAAACAACACCATGCATCTACAAATATGCTATAATCATAAATCTTTGAGCATGCCTGGCATGTGTTGCACTTGCAAAGTTTTCAATACACACATTCTCACAAAGTGACACACACATGCGGAGGTGACATTTATCGATCGGAACGTTGTGGCATAGGAGTGGTTTCCTTTGCACCAATTCACTCCTACTTTGTGGGAGCACAGTGCACCCAAACATTGAATATTTCCTTGTATATGTTTCTACAACTCAAGAAAATCTGGTGGTGGTGAGCTGCTTGTATGCAAATGAGGATTTTCTTTCAAAAAAGAAAAAAGAAAAAAAAAAAGGGAGGATGACTAAATTTCAGCATTGGTGAGACTTTGTTTTATCAAATGTAAGTTGATACTATGGATAGACTTCTGGTATTTAAAACAAAAAAAGAAAAAAAAAACAGAAACATCTGACGACGAATAAAACTACACTTTTCATGGCAGTCACTTTCTTTTAGGAGTTATTTTCTGTTCTCCACCAACTGGATCTTCGATCCATGACTGTTAGTCAAATGCTCCACAGTTTGTTAAATCCCCCCATACTGCATTTTACTACTGATCGTGTAATTACAGACATCAGTTTTTTCATAAATTATTTGTTGATTTCCATCTTTTCATTTTTCAAAGCTAGCACTGACAGAACTAAGAGTTCTTTAGGAAGAAAACTGACAAAAAAAGAGCTGCTGAAGTGACTGGAGGTGAATTCTAATTGCAACATCATCATGTCTCAAGTCCATAACGCATAAGAACCAATCAGCATGCAGACAAACAGCAAAAAACTGTTTTTCATTTTCTAAATTTTGCCAGCGAGTTCTGGATGTTTGGAAACCACTTCAAAATATATGTGCATGATTATGACCTTTGGGTTTTTTTTTAATCTGAGATCTGCACATAATAGACCCTCAGTTGTACAGGTGGTTTTTGCATTTGTTTGTTTGCTTTAAACATTTATCAGATTTCTTCTCCATTACTGGTTTCATAAAAGAGGTGGCAATAGCAAAATATGACAGCTGGTGGATGGGTGTATGGGATCTGGGCCAAACAGCTTTCAAATGCTGCTGCACAAGACAGATCTACACCATGTACACAACATCCTGGTCTGACAGGCCTGATATGCTCCATCCTTGGTATGATGGAAGGACTGTCCATAACGACATGGATGCCACCCTTGAACATTTGATTAAGGACTTACCATGATGCTGTTGATTTCTGCCGGCAAGTTGATCAGTGTGTTACTGAAAAGTTAAGATAATCTCCCACAATCCACAATGATCTGAATACCTACTGTGATGGTTGCATGTTGGGTAAAACTATAAGATAAAACATCTCCGACCATCCTCAACCCCAGCATGGGATCTGTAGTAGGAAGCCAATAGCCAGTGTAGTAGGACGTTGTATCCTAGCAAGCCTACCCTTCTGTGTGAACATAACCATAATATAATTATAGTCTCACAGTCTGCGACATGGAGCTCAGTCTGAATCCCAGTGCTCTATATGGCAATCAGTGATATCTTTTGCTGTCCTCATCTTCAACATGGGATTCATGGACACATATCTCCCTCCCCCTCCCCCCCCCCCCCCCCCCCCCCCCCCCCCCCCGCCCTCACTGCCGTTTTTATGTTAGCATGATATAATGATAATGATACTAATTAACAATATTTGTATTGCATCATATCACGATCAGTGGGTTACCCAACATGACACTGCAAATTTCATAATACTTAATTATTAATGCTCTGATTTAGAATAACCAACACTTACAGCGCCAAAACTAACTATGTATGTATGATAATGAAAATAACGCACACATCTGTGGCATGACTGTGATCAGATCATGGTTATTGAGAGACATAACAGTAGTCACGACTGACAGCACCATCGCATGACACAGTGACAACGTAGCATTTGTAAACACGGCTGCGTTGTGATATTCTTAAGACATGGGGAGCAAAATTACCCAGTGGTAACTATCTACTTTTTTTCCACATCTCCGTTCTCTTACCTTCGCATTTGTAACTGACCTAAGGTGTGTTCAAGCACACTAGCCTATTGCGTTTGTAAAGTTTTGATGGTTTGACGTAACGGGAACAATAATAAAGGGAAATCACTTAATGAGGAATATGGAAGTAGTCTCCCCTGCACACTTCATGCCGACAGCGTCTTAAACAACGAAAAAGTTACAACGAAAAGGTTGAAAATGCAGGTTTCCGGACTCATTCCAGCCAGGTTTCTCACCATCGTCGCCCACATCGTCATTGTTATTGTAATATTTTGGTCAAGAGTGCGTACAATGTTCCTACCTTTTTAAAGAATGTTGTTCGCAATCATCATGGGACATAAGACTTAAGAAAAGTTCAGTTCAGTTCAGTTCAGTTCACTTGGGACTGTAGATAGCCTCACAGTTTTTAATGTCCCAATCATCTTATTTATATAATAAACAGCGGTTGCATAATGCATGCATATGCTCAGGATATATTTTACTCTATTCTATCAATCGAATTGGAATTTTAACATGTTTAACTCTGCGTTAGTATCCAGAAGGTTTTTAAAAGTATTCAAATCTTTTGCTTTTTTAATGTGTGCAGGTAGTTTGTTCCAATATGGTGCCACTCTGTTACTGAAAAAAAATTACTAATATTAGTGTGACAACATTTTAATTTGGATTTTGTTATCAGAATTTCTTGTAATTTGATTAGAGGTTAGTTGAAAAAAATCTGTTAAAATTGTACTGTTGAGTCCGTTAAATAGCTTGTAAGTCTAAATCAAGTCTCCCCTTATCTGTTGGAACTTTAACAATGGTAAATTTAACCTTCGCAATCTATATGCATTGCTTATATGTTTAAACTCCTTAATTAACAAGGTAGCTGTTTTTTGCACTTTCTCAATTTTCACTGATTGCCTTTTTAAGGAAGGACACCATATCACATTTCCATACTCCAGGTGGGGTCTAACTAATGCCTTCTATAGTATTGTAAAAACTTCAGCATCCAAAAATGAAAAAGACTGTCTAATTATACCAAGCATTTTGTTAGCTTTCATCATTGCACTGTTTATGTGCTTATCAAATTTCAGACTGCTATCAAATGTTACACCAAGATCTTTTTCTTCTGAAACAGAATCAATATTTGAGACATCATCATTGTATTTCATAGTATATGTATATTCCGGATAAGAAAAGCATATTTCAGTCAGGCAGCTGGTTCAAGGAAACCTATCTGTGGCAAAATAATCAGAGTGTTGATTGTGGCCACATAATAGAAGAAGAAGAAGAAGAATGTACACAATGCTTATTGACTTTATTTGGAATAAAGCTTGGTTTTTTTTTAATGATTCATTAATGGTCAATGCTAAGTGCACCCGCCACTGTGGCCAGCATGAAATGATACCCAGCCAGGCTAGATTGCTAGCAACTATCACGAAGACAAGACCGTCTGTCACGAGGAAAACTGTAAAGTTTTCCTCTCTTGTCATCATTTGTGGATGAATCAATGTAAACTTAGAGAATGCCAAGTATGTCATCATATCATATCATATTGGTGGCATATTAGGCATTTTCAGCCTTTAGCCTGCACAATGTAGATAAATTCATGGTTTAGCGAGAAATATTTGGTTTTTATGTCATTTTTTAAGAATGTTGTTCGTAATCATCATGGGACATAAGATTAAGAAGTGTCATTGAAATTGCAGCTAATAGGAAATGAAAGCATGAACTTGTGAAACGTTGGAACTATAAACTGAATGAAATTGCATGGTCAGCCCGTTAGAAGTAATAGGCGCATAAACGTGTGAAACCTGCGCAAGCGCCTGCCAAAAAGACAGTCTGTGTGCATAGACGATGTATTGGGATTATTGTTTCAACCTGTAGGCATAGACAGTGTCTTAATTGACAGTCAGTTAGAATCTAAGAATGTGCTGTGCAGTTTGTAACCATTTTTAAAGAGCTTACAAAGAAGGGACATACTAAAAGCATGGAGTCCTAGTTTTAAGTCAGTTCCATCTACTACTATTACTACTACTACTACTACTGCTGCTACTACTACTACTACTACTACCACCAACACCACTACTACTGCTACTACTACTACTACAACTACTACTACTACTACTACTACTACTACTACTTTTCTTATTTCTACTATGCCACTTCCACTACTACTACTACTGCTGCTACAACAAACAACTACTACTACTACTACTACTACTGCCACCTCCACCACCACCATTAATACTTATTCACACAGCATTACTTATGATTTGGCGTATAGCCTCTAGAGCCTTTTAGCCAACTCTAGTTTTGGGGTTGTTTCTTTTAATCAAACATGCAGTCATTGCTGTAGGGTGTATTGCAGCATGGAGTTGGCCAACTTATTTTACTTCATAATAATCAAATGTATTTGGAAGCAATAATCTTCTTAATGCTTACCAAGCTTTTTTTTAATTATTGAGTGTTCCTGCAGTTAAAATAGTGTTATGTGAAGAGTTCCAAATATCAGCAATCATGTTATTCAAAAATATCAGTCAGTCTACACAGCATAATGACAATAACTGGACAGTAGGATGAACCAGGCACCTGTTCTCTGTACAGACAGTAGCTTTTCAGTTCTCCTTTATATGTCACATTGGGATTCCACAACAAGCTCACATGTACTCAAGATGGAGCCTAGTAATGGCTGTACCTTTTCACTAACTGGGCGAAGGCTGTCTTGAGTTAGGGTCTCTGGGAGCTGTGATGGTGTTCACATGGCAGTGCTACTACTGCAACTGAATTGCTTGTGCATCACCTTCACCTATCCCTTGACATTGTCTGTTGTCGTCGGGGTACCCTGATGATCTGGCCATCACTCTCCTCCATCTTCTTGTGCATCAGTATTCAGAAGACTGAAGCTGACAGTACTATTACTGGGAAAAAAAAGCAGAAAATACAAATGGACACATAAAAGTAGCACAAAATAAGATTTATTTGATACAAAACTTAACAAACAAATTTTTGACGTACATGTCTTTTTCAGACATCACAAATAAACAACATAAAAAATGCACAGAGAGTACTCCCCACACCTCTGCTGTCTGAGAAGTACTGTTGTTGGGTTTATTGCAACCTATTGTTGTTGGGTTGTTGTTTTGTGTGTGTGTGTGTGTTGTTCCTGACCTCTGAAGAAGATATCATTTGTCAAAACTTTACTCTTTGCTTTGTGTTGTGCTTTGAATAAGTGTTCCTTTGCGCTCCCTTTGTGCTTTCACTTTTATTTTGCCAGGGGCTGGCCATGCACCTGGTATAAATCATCAGTTTGCTTTCTGAGCTCCTTATGACAGGCAGTGAGATGCAATCTAAGGGAAAATGGTCTTGTCCTGTATCCTGTCCCATTCCCAATGGCACTGGAGACATCCTTATATCAAAGGGGCTTAGTTCTTTTCTAAGTGTATGTATGATTCTGAAGACTGCTGTCATCCACGTATGGGCGTGTGTTTGAAGACTGGTTCTCTGGTAACTTGCCAATATGCTGGGAACAAACACAGACCTTGCACATATCCCTGTAGGCCTCAAAGAAAGCCTGTGATAAATACCTGACTTATGTTCGAAGGAAAGAATCTTGTGAACTGTGATCCACTTTTCCCTTAGGAGCTGTGTGTGTGTGTGTTTTTTTTTTTTTAACTTTTTTTTCTTATAAAGAACGGGCGAAAAGCCACAGAATTTAGCATCTGATACCTTGTCTGAATTTCTGAGTAAAGTACACAAAAACGTTATGACAAATCAGATGACTGGCAGAAATTGAATTGTGAGGTTTTGGTCTGTCACAGACTGTATTTGTGCTAAAAAAAAAAAAAAAGTGTTTCTCTTTGCTTTGCAGGATGAAAATATCCTGATGTGTTTGCCTGAAAGATACTCCCAAAGCGAGTATGACCAGAAAGATTTGGAGTAAGTTTTCTCTGTGATATTCTATCACTTGTAAATTTACATTCGTTGATTTGAATTGTTTGTATTGTTTTGTTCATTCAAGTTAATATTTTGACTCGAAATTTCAATTTACCACCATTTGTAGTGCAGTGGGTAACACATTGGGCGGAGAAGTTGTGGGTGGGAGTCCCTTTAGAGACATGTTCATCTCCAGACGGCTCCTGCTTGGAGCTCAGTGGCATTATTTCCATCTGACTGGGAGAGGATGAATGGAGGTATGGCTGTGTAGTTGTAGAGGGGGATGGAGGGAAGGCATGGGAGTCATCGGTGTGTCTCTAAAGGAGCACAGATGATAAGCCACTAAAAGTGGGGAAGACATGCCATGGTATCATTTTGGTGTAACTGAACTTCAATGTGCTTGTGTGTGTGTGTGTGTGTGTGTGTGTGTGTGTGTGTGTGTGTGTGTGTGTGTGTGTGTGTGTGTGTGTGTGTGAGTGTGCGTGTGTGTGTGTGTGAATTTATCTCTCAGGAACTGCATTTGATAGTGTTTTTTCAGAAGTTTTGTGTGTGTGTGTGTGTGTGTGTGTGTGTGTGTGTGTGTGTGTGTGTGTGTGTGTGTGTGTGAGAGAGAGAGAGTGTGTGTGTGTGTGTGTGTGCCTGTTGCTCTCTCTCTCTCTCTCTCTCTCTCTCTCTCTTCACTCCATCCACCTCTCTGCTTTTTACAACTTTATGTGAGATGCTTGCCGATGATACCACTATCCACACCCGTCACGATAGATTAGATAGCATTTTTATCTCCTTACAAGAAAGTATCAACAAGTTATTGGAATGGTCTGAACTTAATCATATGCGACTCCACCCAAAAAAAACTAAAACACTTATTAATTACTACCAGACAAAAACATCAAAATCTTTCTTGTAACAATCATTACCTTTGTATTAATGGAGAAAATCTTGAAGAAGTTGATCACCATATGATCCTAGGTGTTATTATTGATAACAATCTGTCATGGTTGAATCATATTGCGTTATTATGTAAAAATGTGTCCAGAAAGATTACCAGCTTTTCCAGAATGAAACACTTTTTAGACCAACATAGCCGTAAGTTGTTCTTTCATGCCTATGTTGAATCTTACATAAACTATGCCTCAACAATATGGGATTCCGCTAGTGATAATGTTTTAAAACCTTTGTTCAGTTTACACAGACGTGCCATTAAACTGATCCTCCTGAAGTCCTCCTCCCCTACTTTCTCAGAATATAAACATTTAGGAATTCTGCCTCTAAAATGGAAACTAGTTTACAACAAAGCTATCTTTAAGTTTAAAGTAATGTCCAACCGTGCCCCTATGACTTTAAAAAAATAGACAGTAAACAAGTGGGGTAGTTTTTGCTCCCATAAGGAAACCTAACACAGAGTAACTTTTATTCAAGACTGGCACAGCCTTTTAAACTTGAATGAAGTCAGACAAATACAAAGACGAACAATCTAATAGTGGGGGCAAAACAAGTGCAGGCCAACAACTAAATTGTCTTCATAGTAATGACTTGGCAAAACTTTGAACTTAAGGAGGGGGAGGAGGGGGGGGGGGGGGGGGAGGAGGTTGAAGATGTTAAAACTGGGAACATGAAATTAAGAAAATATATTACAGATATGAAAACTCTTCACTGGCTGCATAAGGGAACCATCACAATCCCCTTTAAAGGCAGATATATTTGTATTGCCTGCTCCAAGGCCTTTCGTCCGCTGGGTCGGAACTCATCAGGGAGACACAGCTGGCTGTATCTGCGCTTCTGGCGTCAAATAGAGACACACCACAGTCCATAATACCGTGGTGTTCTCACCACCAAGGGTGCAAAAAAAAATCCCAATAGCACCCCTGAAGCAGCCAGCGAAGAGTAGTAAAGGAAACCAAACGAAAGTGTGGGGAGGAGAAAAAAAGTTGCTGAAAAACAACAGATATTATGCAAATAGTATAAAATGTAGGGGCAATCAATTTGAGTCTACGCTTGAGGATCAACCCAAGGATGCAAGGGAGATCAAAATTCAAGTTTAAAAGGCTGTGCCAGTCTTGAATAAAAGTTACTCTGTGTTAGGTTTCCTTATGGGAGCAAAAACTACCCCACTTGTTTACTGTTTATTGTTTTACTGTTCCCTGCCTCATTTCATTTCCAATTTTGTTTAAAAAATAGAGATTCAAAATGAAGAAGATTCGTCATGTTTACAAGATAAAAGTACTTCTTCCAAGAATAGATCTGTTTAAATCAAGCTTGTTGTACTCTGGTGGCTGCTTATGGAATTCTGTTATAACTTCAATCGATGTAAATACAAGCCTCCGAGTCTTTAAAAAACAAATATCAAACACACCTTATGATGCGATACATGAACAGCATCTCCTGATCCTTATGATCAGTGAATATTTACTTTTATATCCGCTCTCTCTCTCTCTCTCTCTCTCTCTCTCTCTCTCTCTCTCTCTCTGTTTGAAAAGGGTGGGTTGTGAACGGAGGGGTAGATGGGGTGAGGTGGGGTGCTTGTGTGACGAGGGGCGAGGATGGAATTGTTTGCAGAGAACAGGGGATAGAGAGGAAAGGGGAATTGCGTGCGAATCTGGAGGGCGCAAAAATGTGTGCTGTACGCCCCCTTCCGGAACAGATGCTTGGTTTTAATATTGATTTACTATCATGTTGATTTCTGTTTGTGATTATTATGTGTTCTGCATTTCTATTTTTTTCAGATCATGCTATTTGATAGATGTAACGTTTGACAATGCAAATGTATGTATGTGCGCATGGTGTTATATTTGAATTGTAATGTATTATTTTCAATCATTATCATTCGTTACTATTGTTATTGCTATTATTATTGGGTATTTGTCATCATTATCACTGGGTGTGTAGAGTGCTTGGAAAGGATTGTGCGACAGGTGGGTGTTTTGGTTAATGGTTGGGGTGGGGTGTGGAGGGGTGGTTTGTGTTTTGAAATATTTCTTTTTTCATCTTTGAGGGCAAGATGCAAACAAGCCTGCCATGTGCTTATTCTTTTCCCTCATTAAACAAATTTTTGTTGTTCTCTCTCTCTCTCTCTCTCTCTCTCTCTCTCTCTCTCTCTCTCTCTCTCTCTCTCTCTCTCTCTCTCTTCATTTGGCATTTATACTGTCTCTTTACACACACATATGCACACACACACACACACACACACACACACACACACACACACACACACACACAGTGCATGCACACTCACTCAAACACACACATACACTCACACACACATACACACTTTCTTATTTACTTTATGTTAGTAGCCTAAAAAACTGAACTATTGTAGGAAAATAGCATATTTATTGACATTATGACACCCAACAATGCTGACTTGTTTGCAGGATGGTGGTGGCCCTGTCGGTGACCCTGGGTCTCTTTCTGATAGAGGTGATAGGCTTCATGGGGGGTCTCACCATGTTCCTGCCGTTCCAGAGCCTCATCTGTATCCTTTCATCACTGGCATTTGGAAATAAAAAATACAGTGTAGAGACAAACATGATAATGACACAGGCAAACTGTTGCAGGATTTTCTGTCACATACAGGGAAGGATGTATCAATTCAGAAGTCACATGCCAGTGTGAAAGAGCGTTCTTATATGAACATGTTCAGCAGAGTGATCAAGGAATATGCCCTTACTATGAACTGATAGAAAGTTATCTTGCTTGTCGCAGTGTTAGATAAAAGATGGTGTCAGTTAAAACGGTTGGGTTGCTGGATGTCATGGGAGAACAATAATTGCCGGTGTTTGGGAGTTAACGTCAGTGTTATTGTCAGCAGTCAGCAGATTGTTACAAACCACCACCGCAGGCTGAAGATTTCCTGGACGGAGGAAAGACTGTGTCCTGTTGTGTATAATTCAGGACAGAAAGCTGTAGAGATCTGCGCAAGAAGATGTGACTGAGCCCCAGTGTGGCCAGAGACTACAATGACAGGGTTTTTACTCTGGGCTTTTTTTGTTCCATGACACATCCCAGTATCAGCTGGCTATGAGGGATACAAACAGCTGCAGAACTGCTCAGAAAATTTGAAAACCACTCTCATAAATGGGGGCCGGAATAGCTCAGTTGGTAGAGCGCCGGACTCGTGATCCTGAGGTTACAGGTTTGAATTTCAGTACAGGGGGATTTTTCCCTCGGAGTTATCATTGGTTCTGACTCCATTCTCCATACAGTCCTTCAAATGAGACAATATACCGAGGTTCCATGTGTGAACGCACGCATAACATCTTGCACACATGTAAAATCCCATCACCAACTTTTGGAAGAGAAGGCCAGTTTGGCCGTTGGTATGGATGACACGTTACACATAGCATGCACCCTGTGTGAGAGATTGAAAGAATGGAGGAAGTAAGGAAACTGAGTGAACGATATTGACTGGATGACATGGGAAACGACTGAATGAAGCACCAGCTGGCAGCTCTTCAGTCGGCACTACCCAGGTAGGCAGCCCATTGTGTAAACGAGTGTGGATTGTAAAGCGCTTAGAGCTTGGTCTCTAGCCGAGAATAGGCGCTATATAAGTATTCATTATTATTATTATTATAAAATGCATAGATCTTTGCAGTGGATGAAACTCGACTGTATGATTCCGGTCTTCCCATTTGAGCTTGTAGCACACCCAATAAGCCTTGTGACTGGAGCAGAAGAAACACACAAAATGAAACCATGAACTTCCAGCCTGAAATGTGCAATGCTTATCACAGCAGCTGCCTTTTGTGACAGTTTTAACAAAAAAGTGTCACTTAAAATCTTCATAAAGTTTTATAAGGCTATTTACACACACACACACACACACACACACACACACACACACACACACATCATACACACACGCACACACACACAGCTAGTTTCAATCATTCAAACAGAAACAAGACTCCACTGGCATCGGATTCAAATAGTTATTTAAAGTGGGCTTTTCCATACCTTTTTTTTTTCATTGCATTGTAAAGATGCTTTCTTTCTTTTTTTTTTTTTTTTTTTTTTTTTTTTTTTTTTTTTTTTTTTTGATTGCAAGTCAACCCACCCACCCACCTCCTCCTCATGCTCCCCCTCTCCAAATCCTTTCCCTTCATCTGATATCACTTAATGTGGAAAGACGTTAAATTGAAGACAACAACAACACACACACACACACACACACACACACACACACACACACACACACACACACACCATCATCGCTCTGAAAATGATCAGAGTGAACATATTCTTGTGAGTACTTTGTGAAGGAGCATGTGGAAAAATATGTGGTAGTTTTTCAACATTATTTGAATGAGCATTTAAAGTTGTGCATAACGTTATCTGGTTTTGTGATTTTCCCATCGTTTATCCCATACCTTTTACTTGTGGTTTTCTCCAGCGTTATTTGGATCATTGTAAAGCTTGCCTGATTTTGCTTCTTGGAAAGCGTCTTGGACCAGCATTATCTGTTCGTCTGGTTTTGCTGTGTCTGTATCCATTTGTGATCTTTAACCAAACGCAGCAATAGTGACGCACGCAGGGGCGGCTGTGGCCCTGTCCTACTTTCTGTTTGATGCGTGGCCCTGCCACTGGTACTGGTACGTCTTTGGGTTCTGCAGTGCTTTTCCCCCGCTGTCACTGAGCTGCTTGCCATGCTTAGCGTTCTCTGCTTCAAGTAGTGGTGCGTCACTAGACATGTCACTATAGTTGCCATGGTGTGTGTGTGTGTGTGTCTGTGTCTGTGTCCATGTGTGTGTCTGTGTCTGAAAACTGTGATTTGAACTATTGGTGCATTGCTGGCCAACCTTTGTAGCCATGTTGGGGTCAGTTGTCAAACTGGGACCAGTTGTTTGAATTGAATTATCAGTGTGTGTGTGTGTGTGTGTGTGTGTGTGTGTGTGTGTGTGTGTGTGTGTGTGTGCATATGTGTTACCCGTTTTTGTGAGTGTGTTTACGTCTTAAAAGCAATGTTGATACCTCATGGAAAACATGCAAATGAATGTTAATTTGGTAATCATGTTATTGATGAAAAAAATTGGTATGTGTTCCAACAGTTGTCTTATTGATGAAAACAATTGGTATGTGTTCCAACAGTTGTATTATTGATGAAAACAATTGGTATGTGTTCCAACAGTTGTCTTATTGATGAAAACAATTGGTATGTGTTCCAACAGTTGTCTTATTGATGAAAACAATTGGTATGTGTTCCAACAGTTGTATTATTGATGAAAAACAACTGGTATGTGTTCCAACAGTTGTATGTTGATGAAAACAGTTGGTACATGTTCCAGCAAAGCGTATGACAATCACATGGAATAGCATGAGAATGATGTGAATCCAAAGTGCCATCTTACAATTGCTGTGAAAATTGCTTCATAAAAAGAATTATACAGGGCCTCTTCTCCACATGACATCGAAATAATAATTTTTTTTGACAAACACAGAATCTATCATTTGGAACAACGAAATTTAGTGATTATGCCTTTCAACATCGAAGTATACAAGTGTGTGCGAGTGTGAGTGTGTGAAGTGGGAAGGACAGTTGCCCCCCTTTGCAGATGCTGCATGCTGACTTCCATTTTGATGATGTTTAGTGTCCATACCGGAGGAGGGAGAGTGCAGTGTTCGCTAAGGTGGCAAGTCTGCTTCTGCCCCAGTGCAAAGATCTTTTCATTATGGCAGCGCATTATGCTCCGTCAGATCATATAGCACATTACCCACTGTCTGACCATGTTACACCATGTTTCACATTGCCCACTGTCCATCGTGTTACACATTACCCGCCGTCTGATTGTGTTACATATCATACACTGTTCAGTTGTGTTACATGTCACTCACTGTTTGGTCATGTTACAAATCACTGTTCAGTCATGTTACATATTACTCACTGTTCAGTTGTGTTACATATCACTCATGTTTAGCCGTGCTACATATCACTTGTGTTCAGTCATGTTACATGCCACTCATGTTCAGTCATGTTACATATCACTCATGTTCAGTCATGTTACATATCACTCATGGTTCAGTCATTTTACATATCACTCATGTTCAGTCGTGTTACATATCACTCATGGTTCAGTCATGTTACATATCACTCATGTTCAGTCGTGTTACATATCACTCATGGTTCAGTCATGTTATAGTTATGTTACATATCACTTATGTTCAGTCATGTTACATGTCACTCACTGTTCAGTCATGCTACATATCACTCATTGTCTGATCATGTTATGTGTCACCCTCTTCCTGTCATGCTACACATTACCCACTGTACAGTTATGTTACCCATTACTGGCATTAGTCATTGTCAGATCATGCAGGGATGTTGAGAAAGGAGCGGAAGTGGAGAAGGGGGGGGAGGGGGGGAGTAAATCAGCAATGTGAACTTCTCCCCGGTAATGTTTTATGTGTTCATGTGAGTGTATTGTGTAAATGCATAAGATAGACAGTCCACCATAGAGAGAGTCTGACTGGTCATTTTGTGCCAGAGCAAGAGAGAGTCTGAAGGTAAGTATGATCGAATTTGAGATGCGGTCAGATGTTGATGGCAGAGTCACTGTTCTTTGCGACGGACGAGGGAAAAACGTAAAGATGCAAATTTGCCATTTCAGCATCTTCCACAGATGTGCTCTGAAATGCGATTAGAAAATTTTACACACAGTGTGCTCAAAGCAGTTTGGGGAGAGGATGTCTGCTGTAGGAGACTGTCATTCAGGATGGCGTCTGTAACAGACTGGAAGCGCTTTTTGATGGGATCAGGAAACATACCATGTTCCCAAAAGAGTTTCAGGAGAGGATGTACATTGTTACTGAGTCAGATCTGAGAGCAGTTTGCTGCATGTACAGGGAAAACCGGAAAATGTTTACAAAATTGAATATAGCCACCCACCCCCACCCCCATTCTAAAAATTATTGACACTGGATGTATTTAATGGAGGAGGCTGCTATGTAACGTGTTACATTTTGCGTTGAATGGACGGTGTGCAAATACCTATCGTGGAAATTGGTTCCCATATGTGAAACATGGTTGTTTTGTTTTGTTATTGATACACAGTGCTTGTGTTTGGTTGTGAATCTGTTACCAGTGCTGTAAGTGTATATTTGGGAATAAACTGCATTTTGCAATGGTAATGTTCTGACTAAAATATGTTAGTAAGCCCTTAGTTCCTTTTCTTTCAGGCAAGTATAACAATTGGTTCTGGTATACATTTGCTTAAACTTGTATGTGCAAATATTATGTTCAACGTTTATGTCAACAAAAAATGTTTTATGCATTTTCATTATTTGTACTTAATTTTGCAGTACACATCTGATGTGAAATCTCTCAGAGACCCTGTGAAAACAAAGTTTCGCTGGCTTACAACTAGTCTTCCTCACAACAATGAATGTGCAAGAGCAGTAAAGTAATGAATCTTTTTGCCTTTAATCCAACTGGGATTACAGCTCGTTTATAATTCATGAATTTCCAACCATGTTTTGTTTTACACATGCAGGCCCGCGCACACACACACATACACACACACACACACATCAACTTGCCAAAATACCACAAGTAAAGAGTTGACCAGATTCTTTATCTTTCACACCAATCTGGAAGAAACTTGGTGCACAAGCTTATGTCAAAGGCCTCTGGCAAGAGGAATGGAACTTGCAAGATGACAGTTAATAAACTCCTCCAAACTGGAGTTTTTTTTTTCATTTTTCCATTGGCAGTCTTGAGATGTTTGTGCACAGCCACTCCTGTTACACCCACTCTTATCTTTTAAAAGGTAAAGAAGCTCCATGATGCGTTCCATGCCATGTACTGTTCGCAATAGAACATGTTCTTATAGAATGTTGGGATTTACGTGAAGCAAGACAAACACTTTACAGCAGACTGAACAAAAATCGTGTTCAGAATTTCCCACCTTTTTTAAAAAAGAGCAACATCTTTTTCTCTACGAGATTTTATGGAAGAAAGATTTTCACAAAATTCTGGTGCACTTTCAGAGCGTTTGTTTCGAGTGGTGAGCGTATGGTTCCCCCCCCCCCCCCCCCCCCCCCCCCCCCTTTTTTTTTTTTGTTGTTGTTTTGGATATACTGTGAGTGTTGACTTCAGTGAGTTGACTGCCCTGATATGACCCTTGGCAGACAGCTGGGCCGTAAGCAGAATCATCTCTCTCTCTCTCTCTCTCTCATTAAAAAAGCATCTTTTTGTAGGTAGACAGCATTCATCTAAAAACTAACATCCATTCTAAGTAAACATACAGAATTAAGGATGAACGTTCATTTATGGAGAAAAGTTGCATATCTAAATGTCTTTTGTGGACAGCAGCATTGTATCTCCACTGCACAGCAGACCCAATGAATCTGTTAGCATTTGACAGCTTGAATTGAAAGGGCCAATCAGAAGACATTACTACTTAAAGGTGAATGAAAGAAAAAAAAGTCTGAAGAAAAAAACACAAAAACACATACTTTTGACCTTGTCTTTACAGACACTATTTATCTGAATGGATGATGAAGTGTACTTTAAAGTGTTGTTGTTTTTCATAATGTACAATAATCATGTTTCTGGAAACTTTTCACTGATGGCCATCATCAAGATCTTGATTCAGCTGTCGTGTTTTGTTTAATTCGTTCAATTCTGTAAACTTTTCACAATTGGACATCATCAAAATCTTGACACATTCAGCAGTCATAGTTTCTTTCGTTCGTCCTCCTCCCCTTCCCCTTCCCCCCTCCAGTCTCCTTGACACAGACCAAGACAGAACATTTTGACCTCTGAGGTCTTCTTCAGGCAAGATACTTAACACTCACTAACTCAGGACAATGAAAATGACTGACCAATCACTTATCTTCATCTTCCCCGAAGATGGAGTATGGCTGCCTTAATGGCAGGATAAAAAAAATGGTCATATACACACAACTCCACTGCCTGTCTATAGAGGGAGTGTCTGCAGGAGTATCAGCCTGCGTACGCAGAAAGAAAAGAAAAGAAAGAACTTATCTTCATCCATTCGGCGCGAGATGGGCACTGTCATTTGAGTTCAATCTAGGTACAGCCGTAATTCATCACAAAGACATCCAGGGATAAATACTGCTCATAACACATTCAACTTTCGAGACAAAAACAAAGTCCACAAGAATTCAAATCAGCTTTTTTATTGATCAGATTTCATGATAGATACCAACCAAAGCTTGAAAACACACAAAGTAAGTCGGACAAAAATGCGCACACACAGAGCAGACAAACACTGTCACATAGAAAATGTAAACACATGCTCATACTTTTCAACAACCACAAAATGAGATAAGCACTTACAATCACCATGGAAAATTCATGACTTCAGTAGACAGGTAACTTGAACTTTGTAGTCTAGAACTCAAAAACTGCAATGTTCTCAGTTCCCTTCAAACACTGTAGCACGAACAAAAAATTCTCTCAAATGATTATTTCATTTATGCATGACTGTCTTTTGCTTTGATGGTTTAAATGCTCATTTTCCAAGTTTCTAAGAAAACTCAAACATTCGGATTCTAAACACATTTCTGAACTACTGAAAAATGCTCTGAATAATATATTTCACTGCTTAAATCATCAACTATTCACCTTATACCTGCTGAATAATAAAATATTGCCACTAGGTCATATTCATTTATGATTTGGTCATATAGTGATTTTCTTAAAAATGAGAATTCTTAAGAATAAAAAAAAAACAAAAACAAAAAACAAAAAAAAAAAAACTGCTTAGCCTTTGTTGAAAATAACTTGTTTTTTTTCATTGGAAAACGGACGCAACCAGTGTTCACAGACTGAAAATATATCCACTCATGTTTCACTTGAGTTGGGCATGAGATGCTAGAACTGGCCAAAAGAGAATGAGCTCCAATAACCCAGGTTACATGCCAAATGTTTTATTATATGCATATTGAAAGAATTCACACACACACACACACATGCACGCACACGCGCACACACACACACACACATTCTCTACCTAGCATAGGGAATTCCAAATCAGAGAAGACTTCTGGGCACCCTGAACCTAACGTCAACAATTATGACAATTCCATTTTCAGAGGGAAGGATGTTAGTACGTATCTCAAAGCAGCACCGTGAAGCTGAAACTGAACAAGCAAACAAAACACAGAAACAGCTATGTAGGTGACAATACAATGGCAAACACACATGCACACTCTCTTGAAGGCAAAAGTCCAAGTTTCCTTGTATCCACTGTCTGAAGATATTTTAAACATGCACTGTAATGGATGAATACTCATGCACATCAAATACCCCTCATTTACATTCATCTTTATTTATCAAAAGACTCTCTGTAACATTCACCCATGAATATCAAACAATCCACAGTAATATTCACCCATGCATATGAACAAATCCGCTATAACATTCACAAATGCATATTGAATGATCCACTATTGCATTCCCCCATGCATATCAAATAATCAAAATTTCGCTGCCTTGGCAGAAAAAAAAAAAAAAAATTTCTACTGCATTATCATGAGAAGACTTGGTAAGGGACTCCCATGCGATTTTAAGGAAAAGGTGGGTAGGGCTGAGGTTGTCGACCTTTTCCACTGCACGCACACAGTAGTTTGAGCAAAAGTACCACAACATCTTTATTTCCCATGATCAAGCAGGTACAAGTTGACCACTTTATCCCTTCAAATTCATGCGCTTAATACAAACATTTGTTTGAAAATCACATGCAAACAAGATGCTATTCAAAACCCAACCTCCAAATTTTCAAATGGATAACATCCACTTAGCTTTCATTTTTTTTTTATCTAAACATTAAATAATTTATTTCTTGATTACAACTGCTTATACAGCGCCTATACTTGGTTACAGAACACGCTTTAATCGCATTACGATCCATGCTCTTGTTCGAACACATGCTGCCTACCTGGGTAGAGCTGAATGAAGAGATGCTCACTGGCGTTGCATTCAGTCACTTCCTGCATCATTTAGTTGACTACCAGTCACTCAGCTCTTCACTCAATCTTAGACTTACGGATGCATGCTCTGTGCATATATGTCATCTACACAAACAGCATAAGCACGGCTTCCCTTCAAAAGTTGGTGACGGGATATTACATGCATGCAAGACATGCATGTGTACATCTATCGAACCTCGCTTTATGCTCTTCATTTGAGACCCCATGTTAAGACAAAAACTAAATGCAAAATGCTTTCCTACTGCACACTTTTATAAATGACATGAAATACACTGGACTGAAAAGTAAAGTACCTGCACCACTTTATTTACTGTAAACAAATCAGGATGCAGTCCAAACATATTGCACTGCCTGCTGCAGAATTCCAATCCCAAGCTACTCTGCCGAAGAGCAAATTCCATGCCAAGGGACAGAGAATACACCAAGTCTTTATTGAACAGTTTACCTTCTTCCATTTCAACCCACCCTGTTCTGTTTCCACTTAAATGGTACCTGTCAAGGCTGCCAAAGCATGCATGAAATTCGTCTTTCAACAAAAAAAAGTTGGAATGAAGTGGGAGTATGGTAAGCGAAGAGAGTAGCAGCAGAGAGCCATGTTCAAATTGTGCATAGAATTTGTGTACACAAGCAAAAAAAAAGGCGAAGTTAGGGTGGGGATAACGGAAGAGTACTAAAACATTTGGATGCTGGGAAAACAAACCCAAACCAACAGAAACAAATGCAACCCTACTTCACTGACCTTCTGACAAACCACAGATAAACCCCTGTCTGTCCACAAGCCCACGCTGAACATCAAACAACAGAAACGGTTCAAGAGGGTTTTTTTTTTTCTCCTTGGGAATTGGTCTCTGCATTCTCCCATCCTCCCTGCCCTCACCTTCTCTCAACTCCCCACTCATTACGTCTTCAGTATGATGGTGGATAAAGATTTCTAAACTGAAAACAAAAAACAAACGAAGAAAGAAAGAAAGATGTGGAACACACATCAAAAAAGGAATAAATTGTACATTGTGGTATTGCTGGGATGTGAGATGGGCCAGAGGTTAAAAGCAAAATAAAAAGACTTTTACGTTAAGTGCATCTTTTTAAATCGCTCCTCAGCTTTTTGTTTGTTTGTTTTTACAAGTTCGAGTACAGCAGTTTTTCCTCTGTATACACAATAATACTATTACGCGCTACGCACGACACTCAGCTCTTAACTTTGGCTTTTTGAATAGAATCCCCATTTATTACTGATTACCAAACCAAGAAAGCACTGCCTACCCAGACCCAAACTGATTGCATTATTTGTTGTGACATCAAAACTTAATAAAAAGCATCAAATGCAACAACATATGCATCAGGAAAAAAAACTCTATAGCCTGCCTGACACAGCAGAATAAACAGCTAGTGTCCATTTTGGTCAGTGTGTACATTCTCACTACCTAGCAACAAAGACTACAAACACAACAACATGATAAACACAAATGGCATGCTATATATTGTGACCTTAGGAAAAAGTGTAGAAGACTTCTGTAGGTTTAGTGCAAGTTTTTTTTTTAATAATGTTAAAAATACTTTTAAAACCTCTAAGTATCATAAAGTTTACAAAACAAAACAAAAAAAGACCATTTGCCCCAATCATGGCTTGCACATGTTTCAGCTTTATAGACCACCAGAACAAATTAAAAGTGTAACAGCTAAAGAACAACAAAAACACAGAATCAATGAAATACGATTATGATTTGATAAGAAATGAAACAAATGCTTTCCACATTTAGATTAAAACAATGTTGCCTTGAAATCAGTCTTGTCAGTGACACCACCACTTGGTTGCCATTTCGTTTTAACTCCAAGTGAATCTGAATGTCAACAAACCAATAAAATGGAGTCTCTGAATTCCAATGAAAATGAAATATAACTCCACATTTTCACTTTCTTTTTTACTAAAGGCATCTGACGCAATGGATGGACAAAATCATTCCAAGAATCGATCTCATTTTGGAACTTGACTCACAATTCAAACCTGGACCCAGTTGTTGCACATTATACAAAACAACTGGAGACATTTCATACATTTCTACCTGAAATGTCTAAGGTGCTCACTTATTTTTCAAAAAGGTGTTTTAATAAAACTTCGTATGTCAGTAATTTTACCCTCAAAACAGATGCAGCTTCAACACCAACTTCCCAGTCAGTGACTGACTGAGATTTTAAACTCTAAAGTGGACTTCACTGATGTTTATCATGAAATTTCTAGCTTCAAATCATAAATATCCAACTATAACTTTGTCACCAGACTCATATTGTGATATCTCAGCCATTGGGCTGTTGAGACTTTCCAAGGCAAACACCTTTGATGATGCAGTCTTTGTCCCTGGTGTTTTTCTTGAAAGGGTCTTGCCAACGGGCATATAAAGGACATAAATCTGAATATAGGACTGCCCTCTCCCTTCAAGACTCGTCATCTGCTGTAGAAATGAAAGCAGTGGTTTCATTAAGACAGATCAGATTTCTGCCACGCTAACGATTGAAATAAAAGTTTCATGCCATAAATGGACCAAAATCTAAAACTTTCTTTTAAACATGGGTCTCTTTTTTTTTGTTGTTTTTGTTTAAAGATCATGACTCATTCGCACAATGACTGCTATAAGGGAGTATTGTTTTACGCATTTTTGTCAGTTGTTCGTACCATCTGAGAAAAACCTTTTTTTTTTTTTTTTTTTTGGTTGAAAATTTACTTCTCTGTTTTGCATAGAACAGAACAAAAATGTTTAAAAAAAAAAAAAAAAAAAAAAAAAAAAAAAGAACAGTTGGCCAGAAAGTGGAGCATTGACATCCTGGCTTGTGCAGGAATTCTGTTCCGTCTTCCAAAGATGATTTCTGGAGGCCAGGACAGAAAAGATGTGATCCTCACACAGTTTTAATGTCTAACTATGATGACACCACAATTTCATCCCTAATCCTCCTCTCTCTTCCCCCACTCCCCCACCCCCAACCCCACGGTAGTATCCAGCCAGTGAAATTTTAGAAGGTTTACATTATTTCGCAAATACCTGGACTCATCTGTGACTGCAACATGAAGAAATCATTGAACAGAAAAAATAAAAGATCCATTCACAGATCTCTTGTTAAAAATATAAAACCATCACACAACGCCATGATCTAACTTCCATAATACTGCCGACACCCCTAGCCTCCCTCCACCCCCTTCATCCCTCCTCCCTCTCCCTCCTTTGCTCTACAGCCCCCCACCCACCCACCCACCTCTGTCACCCCACATTCCTTGCAATTTATTCATGCCTATGACCTCGAGGGGGAAAAAATATGCCTGGTAACAGAAAGAATGGGAGAGGTGTACTAAGAATAAAAACACACACCACTCACAACCAAAACACACACACACACACACACACACACACACACACACAATCTGTGTTTGGGAGAGGGGCATTCCAACAAAATTTCCTGTGTTAATTTCATACTGACAATATCAAATTTGACAGACCATTTTCGTTCATTTCATTTCAAAGACAAAACTGTTGCATCTGATATTAATTTTTCTTTCCCCCACTACTTAATTGTTCAGCATTAATTTTTCTTTTGGGAAGTTACTAATAATGCACTGAGAACATCACTGTTTACAAACATCCCATTGTCAAGTTACCCACCTTTGTCATCTTGTCATCTTTTACTTTCCAACATTTTCTTATCTATTCTTCTTCTGCAGAAAAATAAAAAGAATAGATACTGATTTTCCTATCAGCTGCACATACATTCCTAATAAATGCTAACACTGGATGCTTCTATGGCAGGTGACCATACTTATCTTCAGTGTCCTTCAAATGTGTTTACTGGCTCTGTCAGAATGGCTATGTGAACTTTACAGTTGTTTCTAATTTTGTTCTTAACTTTTTGTAAGATGGCATGTTATGTGCAAGCAGAAATGTTTGTATATAAGATTTGTGTTTTCCTGAACTGAGCGGTATATTCTATGTTTGTGTAAGTTTTGTGTTTTCCTGAACTGAGCGATATATTCTATGTTTGTATAAGTTTTGTGTTTTCCTGAACTGAGCGGTATATTCTATGTTTGTATAAGTTTTGTGTTTTCTGCACTGAGCGGTATATTCTATTTCCTGCATGATCGCAAGCAATAAGCACCAAACACTATGGACTGTTTTCTGCAAAATCACATGGAAAAGGAATATACGTACCTGCCCAAACCCATCCGCTTCATCTTTGTGTAGGATACCATCTTTCAAAAGACTAGTAATTTCATAGACAACTCAATTTTTTTTTTCCCCAGAAGCCAAATTTGTATCTGGGCTTGTTATCATTTGTTTCTGTTCTGAGAAAATTGCTGTTTGTACAATTAAATCAAAAACACAAAAGCAAAACACAAACCGCCCACACAAAACCTTTTCTTTGTTCTGAGATTCTGAGACAACTACTTCTGAAACACTTCCTTGTCTTGTCCACCAGCATTTCCACTGCCATTTCAATAACGGGCGCGGTTACTTACTTCCTGAGAAGCCTGAAACCCATGAAAACTGGGCTTGGAAATATTACTGCGAAGAGTTCTGACCAGGAGGTAAATCTGCTGTGGAAATGAAATGCATGAAGCTTTATAAGGAGACTCACAGAACTCCACACCATAACACACACAGAGTCAGCAAAGATGGTTCACTGTTGCTACGTAACTCAATTAGGTCTATGGGCTCAAGACAAAAGATGACCAGCCGGAATGGGAACATTTTTCCTGAGATTACAAAAAAATCAAGTAAGCTCCAATCAAATTCTTTCAAAGGCGAATCATAGAAAAGTGACAGCTGATACATGATTTGAACATAACTGCATCTGACAGTGAACAGGTTTCCCACATAATTGCATCTCACAGAGAAATCTTAATAACAGAATTCATGACTTTGCTGGCATTCAATCTCCACACCCACATGTTCAGTTATTCAGCCTTGCTTATCAGGTAAAATTTCAACACCCACATGTTCAGTTATTCAGCCTTGCTATCAGGTAAAATTTCAACACCCACATGTTCAGTTATTCAGCCTTGCTAATCAGGTAAAATTTCATATATCCATGTTTTCTTGTCATGTAGGCTCTCCATATCCCTCCCTTCCATTCACACAGAGGTGTAATCAATTCATAGTTCGCATATTTGAAGCATGTGCTGGTCACCCTTTTGTTCGCTACCTACCATACACAGGTGAACCTCGAGTCACATACACTCATGCATTCGTTACTCAACCTTGCTTTCTTTTTCTTCTACCCTCCTATCCCTCACCACCTCAATCACACACAGGTAAACCTTAAGTTGCATATACTCGAGCATTCACAAGTCAAATTTATTTTACTCTTTTTTTCAAACCCGCCCTCCTACCTCCCTGTAGCCACATTTTTTGTCCTACTACCACACGCATTTCATTCTCTCCCTCTCTCTCTCTCTTGCCCTCTCTCTTAATCATTGCCATGATAGCGACTTGGCCAGAAGAGCTGCCAGAGCCTGGTCAACGTTCCCATTGGCACGTCGAAGTTCTTCCATCACTGCTGCCCGTGAAAAACCATAGTCCATCAGTTTGGATATGTTGGATTCAGAGAACTCCAAGTTTGGGGCTGTCCCTGTCGAAGGCCCTGGAGTGGCTGAAGTGGAGGGTGTGGGCCGAGACGAGGCTGACGCTGTACAATACACGATACACAAACTGCTAGTCACTTCTGTCTGTCTGGAACATGTCATATTTACTTCTGTCCAACAATAATAGAAACAGAACCCTCATGCAAACATTCAAATACGAATAACTGAAATACATCCCGACCTTTAAATAAAACCAAATATAAATGTAATGGGTTAAGACCTATCCCATGATTCAATTCTTTGTTTTGAACAATTTATGTCTATGATCCTATGTCAAGTAAAAATGCACGGAAAGTCTTAAGGAGTAACTTTTCACATATCTAGAATGGCCATTGATCTCTCTATCCATTTACAAATTTGTGAACATTAATACTTTTCATGAAAATTAAATAGCAAATATATTTTTGACCTTCTATTCATCATATACACATTAAATGGCATAAATATTTCTGACCTAATAAACTTTCATTTTGCACTGATGGCCAACAGCTTTCTAAATGACTATGACCAATCAATAAACTTTAAGTCCTGAGATGTGCCCAATGGCTGTTCCTTCCGTTCCACAAATCAATTATCTCACCGTTCAATCTGATGCCAATCCAAGTTAAAGCAATTGAACAAAGACAAGGTAGGCAGTGGTTACACCTGGATAGTGGGATTTGGAGGAGAGGTAAAAAGAGAAACAGATGTAGGTTAAAGGCCAGCCACAAGCACAGGCTGACAGAAGGGAAATGGGGAGTTGTATTATACTCCCTGTTTGGCTAGTATACTTACCATGTCTGACTTGGTCGGTAGAGATGCTGTGCTGTCACGGGCCAATCTCTCCCCAGCATATTCCCCATCTGGACCCCCCTACCTCCGGCACGATCTCCACGAAGAATCTGAAGGAGTGGGACCAGGTAGCTAGAACGGGGACCCTACACACCACTGCTGGTCATGTCTTTCTAGACATGCTCCTGCAGCAGCAGGGAGGTGGGATTTGGAGGAGAGGTGAAAAGAGAAACAGATGGAGGTTAAAGGCCAGCCACAGGAACAGGCTGAGAGAAGGGAAAAGGTGGCTAGCCTATGGATAAATGCTTTCTTAGCTCTGAACCTCTCTGGCAACACACAGGCAACACCTTCATATTGCCAATATGTAGGGGTATAGCTCAGTGGCAGAGCGCCTGACCCGTAATCTTGGGGTTGCGGGTTCGAATCTCCACCGGGCTGTTTCGGTACAGGGGGGATTTTTCCCTTGGACTTAACATTGGTTCTGACTCCATTTCCCAACAACAGTCCTTCGAATGAGACTATAAACCAAGGTTCCCTATGTGAACGCATGCATAACATCTTGCACACATGTAAAATCCCACCACCAACTTTCGGAAGAGAAGGCCAGATCGGTCGTTGGTATGGATGACACGTTACACATAGCATGCATTTCCCCAAAGTTGGAGTGTGGCTGCCTTAATGGCGGGATTAAAAAAAAAAAAAAAAAAAAAAAAAATCGGTCATACACACAAACTCCACTCCCTTTGTTGGGTAGATGGGATTAATCCTTGCCTTTCTATATAGGGGGTGTCCGCAACAGGGGGTGTCCGCAGGAGTATCAGCCTGGGTACGCAGAAAAAGAAGCTAACATACAGAAAAAAGAAAGAGCCAAGCTCTCACCAGATTCTTCTTGTGACTTGGAAATGGCCTGCGCCAATTGCTGATCCTCATCCAAGGTGACCTCATGGGTGTTGTTCAGACGGGCCTGTTGCGGCAGTTGTGATTCCGACAGGAAAGGGGCCTCCGTTCCCGTGGTTCCAAACTTCAGTACATTTCTTTGCAGGTCAATGATGCACTGGAAACCAAAGAGCCCAAACAACAGTATAAAAAGCTCATTGTTGATGAACCAATGAACAAATGATAATAAACGTATCTGGCTGGAAAGGTCTGAACTGTGCCATGATTCTCTGCCCCCAAGGAACATGCATACAAACCCAGAAAATAAGCGTAACCTGAAAATTTCACTTCCATGTTGTTATAACATGAAATAATTATATATAAACAAATCGCAACTTAATTTTCTGGGATGCTAGATGAACAGGAGATCTACTGAAATACAATGTAAAAAAAAAAAGTGTAAACACACATACCCTCCCCTCTAACAAACCCTGTGAGTCCAAACATGCCAAATTTTGGACAAGTAAAAAAAAATGTAGTAGTTTTGATCTTATTCATATAATCAACTCTTATGTCTGAGTTACAATCATCCATTTAGCTTCATCTGTGCTGCAATATCATCCACAATCATGATAAACGAACTATTTCTATCATGATCACTTGGTGTTGTTAGTCACAACTGATACAAACTGGATACATGGATGTTTAAGGGTGGACATGGTGTTCATCATTTTTTTCCAATGTCACTCAGGGCCATTCACAGGGTATAACACCATCAGGCAGGACAACAGCTGACTTGAACGATCTGAAAAAGGCCAGGGTTCAGGGACCGCCTTGGCCCCTGCGGGGTCCACGGGCGCACACCCTGGTGAAGAGTCCAGGGGAGCAAAACCCCCTGGCTGAGATGGAATTAAGCAGTGTTGACTGTTTCATAATCTCTCATGAAAGGTAAATCACTACGTACAAAGCAAATAAGCCAAAAAAAAATAACACACACACACACACACACACACACACACACACACACACGTGCATGCATATTTTAATACATTTCTGTACATAAAAACAGAAAAAGAAAAAAAAAAAAAAAGGAAAAAAAGAAAAGTAAAAGAAAATGATTAAAAAAAAAAAAAAAGGTGTTTGTGTCTCAGCAGTCATGCTGCTACCTGCTACTGAGTGTCATCCACTCAATATTGTTCAACATCGTTCACTCAATTTCCTTACTTCCTTCATTCTTTCCATTTTCCACACAGGGTGCATGCTATGTGGAACATGTCATCCATACCAACGACCAAACTGGCCTTCTCTTCTAAAAGTTGGTGATGGGATTTTACGTGTGTGCATGATGTTATGCGTGCATTCACACACGAAACCTCGATTTACAGTCTATTTGAAGGACTGTGAAATGGAGAGCCTGACTGACTTACCACAGAGGCTGACTGTTGTTTCAGGAGTGCTGGGTGAACAAGGATGACTTTCAACCTGCGGACTACTTCCAGTTCTTCTTCTGCTGTTGGTGTATGTTCATTTGCAGTTCATTTTTTTCTTTTTGTGTATCGGATATTACATACTTTCTGGTCTTTATTATGTGAATGGAGTATTTTTCCTTCTTTGTTCAGAGTTTGATGGCATGCTTTCTTTTTTTTTTGTGTTGAGACTAAAGATAGCATTCAAATTTTTTATGTTGCATTTTTCTGCACTTGAAATTACCAAAAATTCGAAACTGTCATGGTTTAACCATTACTAACATTCTATAATTTAACAAAAGTACAGTTTATTTCCTCCATTAAAAAAAAAACACAAAACAGCATGAGAAATTGATTGTTTAGTTCAAGAGATATCCGCATTTCACACATGCTGGCTTGAAATAAGAGATTTTCTGAAAAATGGCTGGCGATGGGGATTTATGCAAACAGAACGTCTGGCCGTGAAAAGGTTAACGGTTCTAGAAATCCAGTCTGACCTGACTGTCGCCCAGTGTTTTTAAGCGTCAACATACTTCTGGTAGTGCACATTTTCAAACAGCACTCCTAAAATCATGATTGGTTCAGTTCTTTTAACTCTCTTGACAAGCAAGCGCCTGCTAGCACCCAACCAGAAATCACACAGCCAAAAGGCTAAGCGCCTGCCAGCGCCCAGTAAAACACGTGGCAACAATGGGTGCCGCCATGTTTCTCGTAGAAAAGGAAGTCTCGTGAGAATGTGACTTCCTTTTTCTTTTACTATCCACTTCCGTTTGCAACAAACCGCAACCCGATACGTGCCGTAGTTCTTGAGTTATGATTTTTTTTTAAAGTTTTGTGGGTCAAAGTGCTGTTTTTCACCATGGCTAACCTTGATTTCAGGCATTCTATCATGGGATTTAGTGATGAAGATGAGCAGATTTGTAGGATTTACGGCATACGACTGAGTGAAAGTCCAGGGTAATGAAGCTGAGAGTCACCTAGATCTCGATTACGATGATGTTATAGATATGATGAACAACAATTCATAATAAAGTTCTGAAGATTTTTTTTCCCAGAATAAATGGCTCATGTGACATTCTTTAAACTTATCATATAGCAACAAATACATTCATAGGAATTTTTAAAATTATTTTCATTTCATTACTTCCTTTCCTCTCTCTTTTAAATTAATTTCTAAATTGGGTAACTATGTTCAAATTACGGAGTTACTTCTCTTGCTGTAGGTTTTCGGCGTAAGCAAGCACAGGTAAGTGCACACAGAAGAGGGTTAACATAGCAACAAAGTAACAATGAACCATTCCCGGCTAGTTCACTTTACAACAACAAGCCAAAAACCACTGAGCAAAATTGCTCACGTTTGCAGTCTTTTCAGTCCAATCAAATCTCAAACAGTTGACCATTGTGCTTTCCTCAAACATCTCACCATGATTAACCATCTTAACACGCAAGACATTGTACTTTCCTTCAAAAGGAGAAGCCTTGTATGATCCACAACCAGAAATATGGCTGAATGAATTGCGTTCACTGACTTATTTACCCGCCAGTGAAATGCTCTGATTAATGCAAGCAGAAACACTGTGATGCACCAAGATCACTGGGGGCGGCAGAACAATGACATAGAATCAGAGAGACCTGGACTGGAAAAACTGGATATGGTAGGAGACTTGGCATACTAAAGTGTTTGTGATATGTTTTTTTTTCAAAGAGACTTTTTTTTCCCCTATGATATTTGCTTTTCCTGCCTTTGAAAATCGGGTGGATTTCTCAGAAATCCTTGGATCCAGGAAGAGTTCTTCAGCCTGAACATATTATCAGAGAATACCACATACTCTAATCATCAATTGTGTACAGTTCCACGGAAAGTGTGTGTAAATTACTAGATACCTACAGCAAGAAGCCTGGAACAAACACTTTCAGATCAAGGTAAACAAGGCAACTGACACAAAAGATGATTACTGCCCGTGTCTCAGCTTTACTTTGTTTCAGAACAGTGAAGAGCGCCTTCTTTTCTTTTCAAACTTGATTACCTTTTATGTCTGTGTGTGAAGGCCTCATTCTTTGAACCATTGGTCAGGACCTTGTTTGTTGCTTACTGAAAGTGAAATGGCTGATGTACTATCCCCATGACACATTTTGCACGTCATAACAAATTCTAGTTTGAACATCCCGCTCCTCATCCCTTCCAAAATCCGCACAAAAGGCTAAGTGATAGCATCTCAACTCCAACCAACCCTTGCCACCACCAAAATTTAATTTGGTGAAGTAATAAAAAAAAAAAAAATCTTGATCAGATGGGAAAATGCAAGTGCTGTACAGCCCATTCACCTGATGTCTTTTCAGCATGTCCAGACCCAGCAGCATATCCATAGGCTGGTCCTCCAGGATGGAGAATGATGACTGGAAGAAATGGGGGCCTATCTGGATCTGGCCTGAACCACATACATAAAACGAGGAGGTATATATATATATATATATATATGGACCCAAGAAACAGCCTTGTGAAATTTGATGGTACTGTACCCAACAGGCTAACAAACACACACAGGTCTGAAACCAGTACCCTTCTTCACAGTGCTTTATTAGCGCAATGAACAATAATAATTATTATAACAACAAGTAGGAGTAATTCATACAGTGACCGATCTAACTGTTAAAGGCTTTACAATCAACTGTACCAATACTGGGCAAATGATAGTACCTATGCTGCAAGAAACTGCATGCATGTCAGCAGTTTAACACACACATAAACATACAGGCCAACAAAGCACAAAAGTAATTATGATTTACCAAAAGTTTGAAAATTTGAATTATACATACAGTTGTTTCAAAAAATTGTTTCTACCCACACACTTGTCAAGAAAGTTAACTCATACTTGAACATAATACAAAGAGTCTCAAACTTCTTAATCATACCCCCCCCCCCCCCCCCCCCCCCCCCCCCCCTTCTCCCAGCCCCTCCTCCCCCAGACAGGCTACTGACAAACATCACCACCTTTACAACAACAAAAATCCACAAACACACAGAAACTTACATAAATGCACACGTCCAATGATTTTCTGTGTGCCCACTCCCTTTGCTATGCCGGCCCAACGTGTGTCCACCAGCCTCATGATGTGACACCGCTCAGCACAAGCCTGGCTCATGATGGTCATCTGAGCACCTGCAGTGACACACACCACACAATCAGCGTTATCATCTGAGCACTTGCAGTGACACACCCACACAATCAGCATTTTCATCTGAACACCTGCAGTGACACACCCACACTATCAGCATTTTCATCTTAACACCTGCAGTGACACACCCACACTATCAGCATTTTCATCTGTGCACCTGCAATGATACACCCACACAATCAGCATTATCATCTGTGCACCTGCAATGATACACCCACACAATCAGCATTATCATCTGAACACCTGCCGTGGCACACTCACACAATCAGCATTATCACCTGAACACCTGCTATGACACACCCACACTATCAGCATTTTCATCTGTACACCTGCAGTGACACACCCACACAATCAGCAGTATCATCTGAACACCTGCCATAGCACACCCACACAATCAGCATTATCATCTGAACACCTGCCGTGGCACACCCACACAATCAGCATTATCATCTGAACACCTGCTGTGACACACCCCACACTATCAGCATTTTCATCTGTACACCTGCAGTGACACACCCACACAATCAGCAGTATCATCTGAACACCTGCTGTGACACACCCACACAATCAGCATTATCATCTGAACACCTGCTGTGACACACACCCACACTATCAACATTTTCATCTGTGCACCTGCAGTGACACACCCACACTATCAGCATTTTTCATCACAGTATCTGCACTGACAATACAAAACACTGTACTAACAATACAAAATGATCAACATAACCCTCTAGACACCTGCACAGACACACTAACATCAACATCACTCCTCTGACACAGCATGACAATCCTGACAGGGACATACCATGACACTTAAAATCATGTAACATCATCACTGAAACATCAAGACAATCATTGCAGTGTCACGTATCAATCATCGCAACAGCTGACTTGCAAACATCTCTGAAAAAAAGTTGTGGTCCAGGGGCCCCCTAGTTCGGTCCTGTGGCAATGCCCTGCTGAAGGGTCCAGGAGGGGATTTGGGGGGGGGGGGGGGGGGGGGGGGGGGGGGGGGGGGGGGGGGGAGGGGGGGGGATTCCAAAGCCTTCCCGCAAAATAAATTGAATCAGTCTTTTGGGGGGGGGGGGGGGGGGGGGGGGGGGGGGGGGGGATTCCAAAGCCTTCCAGCTAAAATAAAATTGAATCAGTCTTTGAAGACCTTTCCTGGTCTCTTATGACCAGCAAAATTATTATGCAGCAAAGAAACAAAAAGAAAAACTAAACTGCACACACAGAAGATCTCACACACACACACACACACTCACACACACAGGCATGCATACTCAAATTTCATAAACTGGGGGGGGGGGGGGGGGGGGGGGGGGGGGGGGGGGGGGGGGGGGGGGGGGGGGGGGGGGGGGCATCTGCCTCATAAAACTTGGTAATGAAAGAACAATCTTTTGTCATGGACATGACATCATGGTACCCTCAAAATGAAATCCTGGTATACACTGACTAAAACATTAATCCAAGAAGAAATCCAGTTTGCTGTGATTGCATTCAAGTGCTCCTGAAGCATCAATATGCATCTTGCAGCGCCACATGTTCAAAGAGCATGCTTAAAGCCATGATTGGCGCAGTTCAGTTCTTTTATCACAGCGAAAAAAAAGTAACAATGTGCCATCCTCGGCTCATTCACTCTCTGAAAACAAGTCGAAAACCACTGATTGAAACTGCTCACTTTTCATTCCACAAAAAATCTCCAACAACTGACAATTGTGCCTTTCTCAAGCATGTTGTTTTGATTTAGGATTTGTCACACACAAGACACTGCATTTCCCCTAAGAAAGACAAAAAGCCTATGAATGACCCACAACCAGGAAAAAAAAGGAAAAAAAAAAAAAAAAAAAAATCACACCCACCTGCAAAAGAAATTACTGTATTGTTTCACCTGTTGGTTGGTGATGAATAACTCCTCCCCCATAATCTAGACAATCAACACTCATACAAGGGAAAGCACCCATTGTTGGCACCACTCTCCATCAGGTATTAAAACAGCAGCAATTTGTCATTCTTTGTGTCTCCTGTGGCATCCGTTAGTCTAACCTGATCTGAAAAAAAAATATTAAAGATCTCTTGCTCAGTATAATTGCTTTTATCTTTTGTCACACAAGCTCAAGATCTCACAGTAATGAAATGACCAAGTCAAAAAAGGAGGAAAACAAAAACAAACCTTAAAGACAGGGGTGGGAGTGGAGATACATACAGTGAGACTAACCTGAATCGACAAAGGCCTTGACCGGGTAACCGTTGACCATACAATCCACATACAGCATCACAACCTGTCCAAAACTTTTCTGGCGCAAACTCGATGGCCGTTTCCATGTTGCTCTCCACATTTTTCATTCTGTTCAGAAACATATATGGTCAAAAACTGTGTACTCTTTTTCTCCTTGTTCAAGTCATCAGACAAATGTAAAAGTCCTTCAAGCTCTGTCACAAAGGCATGTCACAGCTGAGACGTGGACATTATTTTTTCCTTCCCGGACACAGCCATCTGAATCTTGGTGATAATGCCATCTTGTTAAATCAGTTGTTGGAAGTCATAGCTGATAACAGAGATCTGTTGATCAACTCCCCCCCCCCCCCCCCCCCCCCCCCCCCCATCGTTTCTCCTCACTGCCTTCCCCTTCCGCCTTTCTAAAATTCTATTCATTCATAATCATATTCATGCATAATCACTTATTTCACAATGTCATATTTATACTTACCAAAATTGAAAAAAAACCAAACAAACTAGCCAATGTTTGAAGTATATGTTAGTGACAGAAGAGTAATGTCCCTGTACAGACGGAGCCAACTGTTGTACAATCCAGCAGGATGAACTCAACAACAGAAAATAAGCCCACATCTCCTAATGATTCATAATCACCCAGATGGTGATGAAAAAGACGCATGTTACGCACCTTTTCTTTTAAACCTTTCATCCAATTTTTGTTCAATTCTTTGAAAGCCAGAAGAAAAGAACAGACATACAAACACACACAGGCCTTAGAGTAATCAGTGAGTTCAGTTTGAGTGAAAGCCACATTTCCATGATTCAGGGACAGTCTTGATAATCACACGAAGACTGAAATTGTGACTCTTCTGCCAGGAGTACAAACTTCAAAGTTGGCACCGGAGCTGACCGATCCTCTATTCGGGCGAGATTCGAACTGAGCAGTTGGGAACAACCAAAAAAAAAAAGGGGGGCAGTCCCACAGTGGTCACAGCAGAGCAAGAGCACATCAAAACAGAGAGGTTGAAAAATCCAAGCTTAAATGCCAGAAAAAAAACTTTGCCCCAGTGACTGAACAACATGGACTGCAGCAACACAGCAGACAGAAGCTGACTAGGCAGCTGAACCAACCAAAGGCCGAGGGATGTGCAATCTGAGAGAAAGCCACAGTAGTGCACAGCCCTCGTCCTAAGGCAAGCAGCTCACAACATCCAGTGCATGCCACGACCACTTCAACACCACGTAGTAACACACACACACCATACAGCCAAGTACATCCATAGTTAGAGGGGAAGCTCTAAGTCCTCACAAACTCCTTCAAAACAAACAAAAAAAGAAAAAAGGAGAACAGCATCCCAACAGCATAAGGTATTCATGAATTATTGAACTACACCAATGTCACATCACATATGCTTTGAAACAAACAAAAAAAAAAAAAAAGAATACTCCAGCAATGTTTGATATCACAGCGCATTGACAAACCATGAGAGTACTCCATCAACAAGAGTATTCTGTCTCAAGTGCTCAGCTTGCTCACAAACCAGCAAAATCTGTACAATCTCACAGCATGGTCAATCGTTATCCCCAAGCTATCGCATTTCAAAAACAATAGCAGCAATAACTAAAACTGAATCCTCCCACAGAAACGAACAAAATGTGCTGAAAAAAAAATGTTCATGCAGGGTGGTCTTCATCTGCACACCAACCTGACACAGCGGCACACAGCACAGAAAGCTATCCAGACAGAAAGAGACTGGGTGGAGTGGGGGGGGGGCTATGCTAGAAGAGAGAGAGAGAGAAAAAAAAAAATGACACAGAAAGTAGACAGAATAACCGAGAGTGACTGACACGAAGATCATACCAGAGAAAGGACAGTGAACAGACCGACAATTGCTCAGACAGACATGAAGAGAGAGGAAAGGTGCCCCTTGCTGAACCAGCCACTCGCAAACTGAAAAACCATGTAGAGAGCACCAGGCAAAGCAATGGTGACAATGTTGAACCAGGGTGGACAAGGCAGGTCGGGACTTGTGCAATTCTTTTTTCAAAGTCATGGATTGCACAGATCTCAACCTCTCCTGCAGCACCCGTCACATGCAAAACTGAACAGGAACACTGAAACTCATGAAGTTCTTCGGAAAAAAAAAAGGGAGGGGGGAGGAAGGTGGAAGCACATCACTTCAAGCAAAGCACAACAATCCCGCCAACAAAAGCAAACCAACCAAAGGTAACTTCCCATCATAACATGTGTACACAGGAAAACCAGCGAAACAAAATGCAGGCAAGTAGGCAGGCAGACATGCCCATCCAAGAATAGGCCGGGACACGTGCAATTTGTCATCTAATCACAACCTTGCAAATGTCCAGACCTGCTCTTAGATAGCTTAGAGGAAACACTGCAGACAACATGCAATGCAATCCAGTGGTGCATTCTACACATCAAAACATGTCAAACGTTTAGCCGATGACAATTCTAATTGAAATCCATGAAGTATGACTGCCTTTCTGTTGAAGACAAACAAAAGGATGGCAATGCATACAGGCCTACATACGGTGACAGATATATTCTGTGAAAAAGGTTGCACTGATGCTGGAGAACTCATTGACAAAACGCTCAGAAAATGAGAAACAAAAGTGAAAAGATCTAATACTTACCATTATGCAAAGTCTCTGAATATTCCAGACTACTTTCAAAATTGATGACCACTGTGTTCTCCTCAGTCACATGTGCATTATTCATTTATGGTTCAGATGCTGAGTTACACATTACTTCAGAACAGAGAGACTGGTTGACTGTAGTTCTGCTGAAAGTGCATCAATGATAGGTAAGGTTATGGCTGTGTCTCCAACCAAGAATGGACCCCATGTCTGAATCCAAGGAGGACCCAACACCTCTCTTGATATTCCTGACCTTGGGAAGGACAGTTTCTCACCATCACCCATCAAGCTGAACACAAAAAAAATCATAGTTCTAATTCACACACAACACTGACCCACACCTGTCAGAAATAGTAAAATAAATAGCTGCTTGGTGTCCAATGCATGAGAGGCAAAAACCACAACAGAATGAAACAAACGCAGAGAAGCAAAAGGGAAGGGGGAGATAACAGTGCAGTAAATGCCACGATAATTTTAGTGATGAGCAGTTTGCTACTTAAAAAAAGACTGTATACGAAAAGAAAAGAACTGTCAAATCTTTTATACTTATAAAGCAATGTCTACATTTTCACTCCACTAATATGAAAAGTTATGAAAAAAGTTCCTCAAGCCAAATTTTGATTCGATTCGTTTGGCCTCAGTAACAGACGTAGCCTTCTTTAACTGGTTAAATGCTGCTGAAAGACTGACAGTGACACTTGTGAAAGAATATGATTTCATGAAATTCTCGACATGCTCCCAAACAGATTTTACCATGTCATTCTTACAATCTTTCTGGGCTTCTCCCTAAACTTGTTCTCTCTCTCTCTCTCTCTCTCTCTGTCTCTCTGTCTGTCTGTCTGTCTCTCTGACAATTTTTATTGGATCAGTACCTCAATCTCAATTCACACACACAAGGCACATTGTTCAGCGGCTAATCCAAATCGTAGCATTTGCTCTGACAGCTTCAAAACCTGAACACAAACACAACACAAGCCAGGAAACCCACGTACATGAGAATCAAATGAACCACATCAAACACATATTAACCCAATATAAGTAACAGGGTTTCACAGCTGAAAAACTTGATACTTTCTCTTTCATTAACCCTTATTTGATGCATGCACATTTGCATGTAGATACAGAAACCAACAATTATCCGCAAAATCTTGTAAGGGACTCAACTGTCGGGACAGGCAAATGTGTACCTGATGGGTACCTTTACTCAGCGTCGTGCTTCACATCTACACAATTTACCTGTTTATGTAGCTGAAACTGAAAACGGTGATAATTCAGCAATGTTTTCAAAGGAAACTGCCTAGAATAACAGAAAAAAACAACGTTAAATACAATACTGAAATCTAAATATACTGATTACCGCTATTAATTCTCATTAGCCTTCTGCTCAGAGACACACAATTTTAAATCTAGATCTACTTGCAAAACACTTGCTGACTGTATTTTGAAGTAAAAAATGTTGCAAGCAGTGACTGCTGCACAAATCTGATGTTCAAACATTGAAAATCAGTTTCCATTGACCGGGACAGCTGAAAACGATAAGAAGACATCAAAGAACAATAATGTCTGAATAGCGTGCGGCATGTGCGTTCACAAACTGCGTCTACAAATTCTTATGTCCAAAATCAAATTTACACGAGTTGTTGGAATCAGCTTCCACAAACTTTTGCTAAAGATTTTGTTTCCTCCATTGGTTAAAAATAACAGAGCAGATTTAATTAGAAATTTCATTAGTGACAAAAGTTACGATAAGATAAATCATGACACTGATCAAAAAATCTTTTTTTTTGTTTTTTGTTTTCTTTTTTTTTTTCCAAAAGCTTAGCAGATCAATGTCAATGAAGCCAACTTGGGTGACCTGAAAATTTCCGTCAGTTTCCATGTTTATAAATCTGGGAACGAAACCACACATATCTGAATATAATGGTCAACATAGATTATATTCAAAACAGCGATAAAGGAAAAAATTACAGAGCTGGAGTGGAACAACTGTGAGCAATATAGATCTGCAGTTATTTTAAAAAGACAAACACCACCTGTCCAGTTTCGAATTGCACGCCAAGGTGCCATATAAATCAATAAAAATTCATGGGGTTCTCTTGTCTCACCTTTGTGTCAAATGCAATTGTTAAAAAGGGTAAGCAAACAAAAAAAAATCTCCTTCAGATCTAAATTTCACCTCATAAAAAGAAAACTATTTCACTGATTTGTTTTTCACTGACTTTCACTGACTGGTTTCAAATTTACTCAGAACAAGCAATTGCAACTCAGTGGCAGTGTCACTGACAGATTAATTTCAACGCAACATTCTCTTTCTTTTGCCTTCGATACTTCATTAACAATGTTTGTTTCATTTTCTTTTTCTTTTAATTTCACAATTTTACTTCAGTTTTTGTAGACTGTAAAGCTATAGCATGCACAGATAATGATTCTCGCTAAGCCAAACAAGCATCCTGATAAAATCTAACACAGTTTTTATATTTCACCTGTGATTGAAAACAAAGAAAGAAAATTCTACAGTAAAGATAAGGATTTCTTTGCATTTTATCACGTTCTGCATTTTATTAAAAAAAAAATCAGTCCTCTGAACAGAAAATGGCAGCTTTTAGAGATATATGTTTACTGGCCAGTTCTGGCTCTCTGGAAAGTGCTGCTTTCATTTGGTAGAGTTAGTTACATTTTTTTTACATGATTCAACAAAAAACATTACTTCAGATTCTAATCATATTCAATACATAACCATTTATAGAAGAGCGAAGCACCAGAAAAGCTTTTGATCAAAACCTGAAACCCGTGGCAAGGTTAAAAACCATTGGTAGAGGAAAGTGGACCAGCTCCATGAGGTCAAGAGTAGTGTACCCAGAACAGAGCAAAGTGAAATGTTGGTTGATAGGGAAAAAAAAAAGTCCTTGCTGACTGCCTGATAATGTCCTCAATGTCTGGACAGTGAATCAACCCTCTAAGACAGAAATTGTAAAGAATTCACTCTAGAAAAAATACTCTACATTTTCATCACCCAAGCCAAAGTAGCCCAAAATATTGGATTCCCCCCCCCCCCCCCCCCTTTTTTTTTTTTCTCATGCAACACCAATTCAGATTATTCGCCAATGAAACAAGTTTCCACAAGACCTCCTCCTGTGATCTTGTGGTCCCTTTAGTTTTCTGAATCCACTCTCTTTTCTTCCTGATCAGATTCCAATAAATGACATGCCCCTGTGAAACCCTGTAACCAATGACCTAGAATCCAGCTAAAGGCCTCTGTGATATGTGCCTCTTGTGCACCATGGCCAGCTGGGTGACAGCCCTTTACCTCACCCTATCAGGGGCACTTTGTCGACTCCTACCTGATCTCCTCAGCAATGCGTTTCTGCACATCAGGGTCAAAGGGGTCAGCAGACAATAGTTCCAGTCGTGCCTGCTCTGTCCTTCTTCTCCGCTCCTCTTGCTGCTCCTGGAACACTCTGGTGAATCGCGCTGCGGGAGACAAAGAGATTGACCAGTATTAACAGTGTCATGACAACAAAATATGCTCTAGTAATGATTGTGAAAATGGACAAGGTCGAGAAGGAAGGAAAAAAAATTCAAGAACCTAACCAAAGCCCTTCCTCAAAAGAGATTTATAGCCAAAGAAAAAGACTTCTACAGCCAATGTTTGATTTATCAGTAACACAAAACGAAACTCGAACCTTTCATTCTCTAATCAAAGCAAGCAAAAACCTTTTCTTTTGGTTTTATGAAAGTCCTGTATATCTTTAAAATCAAATATGAATCGTTGAAACATTTCACCGAAATACTTCTGATTAATTGTAATCCAAGCTCTTTGCCTGGTTATTGATTGACAAAATTTAAATTCATGTTACAGCTGCTCATTATCCCTTTGAAACATATTAGTTACAATTATTTTTTTCTTCTAACTTTTTTTTTTTGGTCCTGACAAGCCCATTGCTGGAGGACAAAACAGCTTAAAAAATTAGGAAAACACATGCGGAGTAACTTGAGAGAGGTCTAGATATGAAAACATGAAGTGATATACAGACACATTATACACAAAACATAATGAAAATAAACAAGACAAAACTTGATGATTAGATTAGTGAATCAAACAATCGGCAGCATTGCTGGGCTTATTCTGAAAATTTGGGTGCATGGGTCATTGGCCCTTGCAGTCAAAATGAACACACTGCTCCCAACATTTCAGGCAAAAATGGGCAGGCATTCTACAAGAACCGTGCAGTAAAGGACAAAATACACAGCAATGCAAACAAAAGAAAAGCACTGATACTTGACTTTTACGTTGCTTGTTGCTTTTAAACAGGGATGGAACCATCTTTGTCAAAATGCTATGGGTCATTTGGGAGAATGAAGCACCAGTGGGTCAAGGCATGGTCAGAAAATGAAACCTGACAATGCAAAAAAAAAAAAAAACAAACAGATCCCTAGTGCTGAACCTTGGAAGTTACGGAACCTTTTAGATTTTGATAATTGCATCTAGAGCAAGTTCCTCTGAAAAGTGTTCAAGTGTTCAAAAACAAAGACCTGCTTATCACACAGGTGTGACAGGAGTAGTCTGGACTGGTGCCCAATGTGTAGCTTTTAGGTTGAATCATGAATGTGTACTTTTTCAGCATCAAAATCAGTCAGTCAACAGCAGTCAACGTATCTCACATCTTCTACTTTGCCCATGCTACCAGGAGCTACTGCATTGCAGCCCAACTGACCTTCCTAAAATTATTTGCATAAGGCAAGTTTGAGGGTATCAACTGTGTCATTTGTCAGACTGGTGTCAGATTCCACTGGTCTCACAGGCACAGACTTCAGGACCAGAAGAAGACTTTCCCTTCCACTGGTGGGGAGTCTGCCACACTGACAGAACTGTTTCCTTCAAATCTTAGACTGTTTCCATAGATTCACTACTAGTAGTATAGAAAACAGTATTATACATTGACTTGGAAGAATTCATATTCCAAAGAACAAAAAAAATGACATTTTAAGAACATACGAAAGTAGATGTCCTCTTTTGTTTATTCTCCCATTGAAACTGTAACAGAGAGAGACTTTATTCCTAAGGTTAGGTAACAGGTAATAGTTCTGTTAGCAAGAACTTCGAAAGAAAACAATAATGTTGAAAAAAGAACTAAAGTGATGGTGATACATCCCCATGAGCTGGCTAAATTTATGATGGATTACAGAGAGAGACAAAAACTGGTTTTAAAAAAAAACAAAAAAAAAAACCTTGCCCACACATACTTGTTATTCCCTTCGAATAGCTTTAAACATGACAAAAATGTTTTCATTGTTCATTTTCCATTCAACTGTCACACAAATCTGCCTGAATGACAGCAATTCAAAATTATTGTGGTTCCACTCAGAAAAAGAATCTCTCTTTTGCCTGCATCTCTCTTTTGCCTGCATTATCGTTAGTAGCATCAGATTTAAAGGATGAATGTCCCTCCTAAACTCTACATCAAAGATGAATGTGCTCCTAGACTCTACATTAAAGATGAATGTGCTCCTAGACTCCACTTCAACCACTCATAGGTGTATTTCAGAACTAAAATCATACAACAAGGCTATATTCAGTGGAGAAAATCTTGTGCACAAGTACAATGCTGAAGACCAGTGACTCAGAGGCAGTTGTATTCATGGGAATCCAGCTTTTGATTTTAGATGGTGATGTCCATTCATAAACCACTATAGCAGAGAGTGAAATAATGTTTTAGTAAGCAACTGATGCGTATTAGGCTCCTCATGGTGAGCCTTGCCTTCTCTAAATCAATATTACTTGTAACAACGAAAAAAAGCTTTTCCACAGACAGAGCGAGATGGAGAGTAAAAAAGAGATGTCATCTTACTGCAGGGATCGCCTCACCTAGATCTCCACTGGTTAGAGCCTCAGCCAAGGGTGGGTTGCGTTCTTTGAGCAATGCCAACTGATGAGGATTGTTGAGAAAACATCTGACGAATGGTAGCTGGGTCATGGTCACCTCCCTGGCCTGGCCTGGACTGAGCCAAATCCCCACTCAGTGCCCCGCCACCTGGACTTTGGCCAGGCAACTGGATGCTGCCAAAGTCAATCTGGGGAAGACCTAAAACAATACAAAGGCTGAGTCAAGTCATCCTTGCAATATGTACAATTACATTCAAAAATGGCAAGAATGGAATGATAAAACCACATTGTAGTCCCTGTCTACTAATTTTGCCAAGCCAGTTTTCAACCTTTTGAGTGAAGTTACTAGTAATTTCTACAAATAGCAATCAGGGTATACATGGTAAGAGCACAGCCTGATACTCTCTGTTTCAACTTTCATCCCTTTAAAACTAGCAGAGGGATTCAAAAAAGGACATTGGCACTAATCAACACCTCTTTTTAAAAGCATAGTTGAAAACTTATCTTTTAACAATTTTCAGCCAAGCACTTTTTACAATGCTGTTCCCACAATATGTCTACACAATCTAATGTTTGCTGCAAACAAAAATGTGCTGATGGATCAGCATGGCAAAGAGCCTTAATTTTTCATCTCCATCACCAAGAAAACCTCATGTCCAGCCTGATACAAAATGAGAACGCACAAGGGAGGTTTTTTACTTCATCTCCCTTTGTGCGTGTCAAATGCTGGACATTGCTTCAAAGGTAATCAGCGTTTTAAAGATTTACTTTCAGGAAATACTCACACTGAACTCTTGTAATATGTGAAATGATCAGTTTTGAAAGTGTTCCTGCCTCATTACTTTCCTGTACCACTTTCACTGACAGTATAATTATGAGGATTCTCATGTCAGGCATTCAGATTTGATCTCCTAATGTTTGTCACACTAAAGACAATGTTGGCTAAAGGAAGAACCATACTGACAAGCTGAATCAGTGAATGAGAGTCTCCCATAGTAAGGAAGTTAGACTTGAACACACACTCACTCACATACACACACGCACGCATGTGCACGCGCGCGCGCGCACACACACACACACACATTAATTTTGGGCATTTTTAAAACTCTGTGCCCCTTCCATCCACTTAAAATCTTAATGCATGTTACATACAGAATCGAGGGATATCTAATTACATCCATGAAAATGTTTGGAACAGACTCGAGCGCCTTCGTCACTGTGCTCAAACGCGATGTCTGTACACCTGATCGCGGCAATCCACGCTCTTCTCTCTCCGTGTTGTCAGTCCTTCCATTATTTTCCGCAATGGCATTTCACCCTCGGAATTCTGAAAAATTGCAATTCATGTTCTCGTTTTGCACCCTAGTATGCGTGAGAAGAGCTATGGCAGCCAATAACACAACAGTGTTTCACTGTGTTTATCACTCGCCGTCATACTTCCTGCTCCCTAATATAGCGGGCGACCCCATGAAGCATTGCATGTGACGTCAATGGCTCAAAACCTATTCCTTCTGGGATACATGTCCCTCACTTGACAGGACACTTCCGGACCTGTGTTGATGCCAAACGGCTCTGTATGTATCTGCTGATCTAGTGACCAGTAAAAATAAAAACACTAGACAGACAGATTATACATATGTTTATACCTACATATATATATACATATATATATATATATATATATATATATATATATATATATGCTGAACAATTAAGTAGTGGGGAAAACAAGTGCAGGTTAACAATTCTTCCATCATTATAGTAATGATTTGGCAAAGATTTGAAATTGAGAGGGGAAAAAAAATGAAGTAAATGGGAAAATGTATATCATAAATATGAAAACCCTTCACTAGCTGAATGAGGAAACTATCGCAATCCCTCTCGAAGACAGATCTATATATGTATCACCTGCTCCGAGGCCTTTTCGTCCGCTGGATCGGACTCATCAGGGAGACATGGCTGATTGTGTCTGTGCTCTTGGCGTCAGATAGAGACACACCACAGTCCATAAATTCAGTGGTGTTCCGACCACCAAGGGTTCGAAAAAGATCCAACAGCACCCCCAAAGCAGCCAGCGAAAGGTAGTAGAATTAAACAAAACGAAAGTGTGGAGAGGAAACAAGTTGTTGAAAAACTAAAAATATTACGCAAACAGTATGAAATGTAATGGACAATCTTTGAGCTTATGCTTGAGGATCCATTTAAGGATGCAAGGGAGATCAAAAGATACGGAACAGTCTGAGTGGTCAGCTCTGCTGCTCAATAACCCAAGCATTGTCAGCGGCTAAGAATTGTGCAGAACAACCTTTCCTTGGATCTCGAAAGAGATGCAATCACCCACTGATTGACCAAACAATATAATGCTCAACAATTAAGTAGTGGGGAAAACAAGTGCAGGTTAACAATTCTTCCATCATTATATAGTAATGATTTGGCAAAGATTTGAAACTGAGGGGGGAAAAAATGAAGTAAATGGGAAAATATATCATAAATATGAAAACCCTTCACTAGCTGAATGAGGAAACTATCGCAATCCCTCTCGAAGACAGATCTATATGTATCACACTGCTCCGAGGCCTTTTGTCCGCTGGATCGGACTCATCAGGGAGACACGGCTGATTGTGTCTGTGCTCTTGGCGTCAGATAGAGACACACCACAGTCCATAAATTCAGTGGTGTTCCGACCGCCAATATATATATAATATATAACATACATAAGTTTATGTATATACATACATTATATAAATCATACATATTTATATCATATGTGTTTATGCGTAGTATGGTCCGCAATGTGCACATTTCTTCTGAGAAAATGATCTAATGATAGAAAGAAGCTCAAAAATAATTCAAAAACTTGGGAAAGCTTCTTTCGACAATAATCTTCTCTTCCAGGGGTAATGTAAATAAGATCCCATTTTTTGTTTGTTGGTTTTTCTTTTTTTTTACTTATAGCAATACTATTGTAACTGTTGCTGAAAGAGTTAATGATTCAAAATCTGGGTGTCACGAGTCACTCATATGTTATGATTAAGACTGCTATTATTAAAATAAATCCTCCTTTAACAGCCCCCTCCTCCGCAGTGAAAAAAGCAATATCTCGATCTAAGTACTTAGACTGTGAATGTGAGGAGTGGTGGGTACGGGTGGGGCTCCTAAATCAAAATTAAGGCAAACAAAGAATGTTTTGTGAATCCTGGTTGCTTCATAACCACAGACGTAGTAATCTAAAGATTCGTAATCCTTTTACTTTTAAAGTTTTTGGTCCCACTGAAGTTTGAGGATGCGAGAATGAAACAAAGAAAAACAATGAAAATTAATTATCACTTAAACAGTACATTTGACTTTTGCGTCAATACCTGATGGCGGCTGTCCTCCCAACGATCCACGAGTCTGTCCAGCTTGACCCTGAATTTGCTGGAGCAGGAGCATGTCGCCATTGTTGATCCCGTACTGCTTCAAAGAAAGCTTGTCATCGTGAAGAGGTCGTCCATTCCATAAAATTGCAATTTGTGTGCAGGCACTCCAACTTCAATTTCACATAGTCCTTTAAAACTTGCCAAATCTAAATCTTCCCCAACTTCTAACGTAAAAATTTTGATCCGCCAAAGTTGTCACTGTTAACCGCATTGTCACTTTGCCAGCTTTTCAAGTGGAATTCGCGAAAAGTGCTGAACGTGTTCAGACGGAAGTATTAACAGGCAGCAAGGGACTAAACTCACATATGACATTCCGTTGTCAAGTGCGCTTCTATGGTCCTCAAACGAACCAAAGATTTTGTTGTTGTTGTTGTTGTTGTTGTTGTTGTTTGTATAATCTTGGTTGTGCGCGGTGACGATCAACACTTTTATTTCTTACTTGTGATGTTACTAAATTGTTCTGTTCTACTCCCTGTTTTTTTTTTTTCTTTTTTTTTTTTCTTCTTTTTTTTTTTTTTTTCTTTTTTTGGTAGTAATAGTAGTTCTGGTACTCGAGGCTGTACAGCCTTATACATGCCCCATCCTTTTATATCGTAGTTTTAACTGGTATATTTTGGATATATTTTGGAGTATTTATTTTTTCATCGTAATCATAATATTTTTCGCCAAATTTCCTGTGGGTGTCAATAGACCTTCGAAGGAGTTCACACTTTGTGCATGCTTTACTTCATATGGTAACGAGTTCCAAATTTCAATAATTCTCCGATCAAATGTGTAAAGTCAACGGTTTGTTGAACAATATTGTTTGAAAAGCTTATCCTCTGAATTTTCTTGTTTTGTTATACCCAGAGAAATTAAATAGTTTGTCCTTATCTACTTCTTCTATACCGTCGGATACCGGGGGATGCGCTGTAACACAAAGAAATGTCATGTCCTCTCCACCTCGAACCTGTCAAGCCACTTCTACAGCCTGAACAACACAATTTTAAAGCAAGTCGACCAAAAACCCTTACCTGAGCATACAGATTTCTTCTGACCTGAAATGGGCTGCCCATGTCGTGGGCCTGTGCAAGAGGGCTGGATCAACCTTCGGCTTCCTACGTCGAAATCTCCGTAATTGCCCACAGGAATGTCGCCGCCCTGCCTACATTGCACTCGTCAGGTCCACCCTTGAGTACGGCGCTGTGGCATGGGATCCATACACAAAGCAGGACACCGATTGACTTGAAAAGGTCCAACGACTAGCCGCCCGTTTTATTTGTAACAACTACAGAGACAGGGATCCAGGCTGCGTCACCAAGATGCTCCAATACCTCCAACTAACACCTCTGGAGGACCGCCGAAGACAGCTTCGACTCACCATGCTGTACAAGATTGCCGGCGACCTGGTCCCTACCATACCAGCCCAAACCTTCCTCACCCAGCAGATCAAACCAGGTTGAGAATCAAACCAATTCACAGACTGTATCAGCCAAAACCCCCTACGAAGGCAGACATACAACAACAATAGAGCCTTCATTATACAACCTACTGCAACATAGCAATATAAATCCTCCTTTTTCATTAGAACACCTCTGGAATGGAACCTCTCGGACAACACCACCGTCCAGCAGCAGAATGCCAGTGCCTTCTCCACTGTATTAGGCAGGGTTGAGGCAGCTGTTTTCCACCATCAACACCCCCCCCCCCCCCCCCCCACCCCCCCACCCCCCATCACCCCTCACCCTCACCCCCACACCCCCCTCTGTTTTCAATCTTTTAACACACGCTGCGCAACCAGTTGTATTATAGCCATCATTGGCTCCTGCAACCAGCCGCCAACCAACAACTAGAGGCAGAGATCCAGATCCAGATCCAGATCCGTCAAAATCTTATACATTTCAATTCTTCTTCTCTTCTGCGCGTACGCAGGCTGATACTCCTGCAGACACTCCCTATATGGACAGGCAAGTATTAATCCCATCTACCCCCACAAAGGGAATGGAGTTTTGTGTGCATGACCGTTTTCTATCCCGCCAATGAGGCAGCCATACTCCATCTTTGGGGAAGGTGCATCTATGTGTACCGTGTCATCCATACCAACGGCCAAACTGGCCTTCTCTTCCGAAAGTTGGTGATGGGATTTTACATGTGTGCAAGATGTTATGCGTACGTTCACACACGGAACCTCGATGATGGTCTCATTTGAAGGACTGTATGGGAAATGGAATCAGAACTAATGTTAACTCCGAGGGAAAAATATCCCTGTACCGATACGGCCCGTCGGAGATTCGAACCCGCTACCCTTGGATTACGAGTCCGGCGCTCTACCAACTCAGCTATCCGAGCCCCCTACATTTCAGTTAAATCCCCTCTTATTTTTCTCCCTTTCACTGAAGTAATATTTTAGCCTTTCTTTATACTCCATCTTCGAACATTCTTTAATCAACTTTGTAGCACGTCTTTGCACTCTTTCCAGCACTAGGGACTGTCGCTTTAAGAATGGGGACCAAATCGTATTACCATACTCCATGTGAGGCCTCACCAAGGCCTTGTACAATTTCAAAAATGTTTTTTTTTTTTTTTTTTTTTTGTTAAGTATCTAAATGTTCTGTTGATTATTCAATCATCTTGTTTGCTTTCTTCACAGCTCATTCTACGTGTGGGTCAAACGATAACTGATCATCGAAAACAACTCCCAGGTCCCATTTCTTGGTACATGTGTGAATATTTTGTGACTTATTATCCAATTTCATTGAATAATGAAAATTTTAGGATTTTTATTTCCAAAGTGCATGACTTTGCACTCTTCAACATTAAGATATAAGTTCCATGTGTCTGACCAGGTTTGTAGTTTATGTAGGCCATTTTGTATTTTAGTACTATTTTGTACACTATTGTATATTTTAGTATCAGTATCATCAGCAAATATTTTGCCAGTTGATTCGATATAATTTTGGAGATTATTTATGAAAATTGTAAAAAAGTACCGGGCCGAGGATGCTTCCTTGGGGGATCCAACTTAATACCTCAGCTTCAGATGACTTTCCTTCCCCAACACAAACCCACTGAGTTCGGTAGTGTAGAAAGTGTTGTATCCAAAGGAGTAGGCCTACATTGCCTGTGATCCTCGGGGTAGGTGGTTGGTAACCAAGCGTTCAACAACCTCAATCAAAAAATCTGTCGAATATGACAAAAACAAACAAACAAACACACGAACAAACAAAACAACCAAAAGTGAAAAGCGGGAAAAGTAGAGCAAATGCCGAAGACAAAGGAATTGTTACGACGGAAATATCATCAACTATGTAAAAGATTAACATCCTGGTTTACATTTCTTTGGTGAAAATTCTACAGGTTTTGATCAAATTTCTCAGGAGCCGATTGACTCGATTTGTATTGTTGTTGTTGTTGTTGTTGTTGTTGTTGTCGTCGTCGTCGTCGTCGTCGACGTCGTCGTCGTCGTACCCTGACCAAAAGACTCCAGGGATCATCCAAACAGCCGAAGTACTTGAACAGTATGTTACAATGGCATCAGCTGAGGATGAGAACATTACGTGTGTAACCGTTTTTGATTACCCCGCCACATGGGCAGCCACAATCCGACTTCAGAGGATTTTGGAGACTGATAATGTTATGCTACGAGCTTGTCACAACTGAAGACAATCCCCGCATAACTATGCAGAGCATAACAACATATTGATGTAGCCTTGGTGTTCTAGCCTAGATGTCAATTGGCCTGACACAGCCTTAGCCAAGGCGGGACTCGATTTGTATTGAATCCCACTGTTATGAACTATTGAATCCCACTGTTATGAACTATTCATTCCCGCTCACATCCTGATTGTCGTGTGTTCCGCCCGTGCATGCAGCAAATGCAAAATTGCCTTATTCAGACATCTGCACGAAATTTAGGCGTTTCCCTTGACTCAGCACTTTCCTTCCAGCAACATGTTTCACAGTCTGCCATGTCTGTTACTTTGAGCTTCGCCGCATTGGTTCTGTGCGACATCTTCTCTCTGTTAATGCCACAAAACCGCTTAATCTTTCTTGGTATGATTGATCCTTAATACTATGGATCAATTTTGTTGCTCTTCTTTGAACCTGTTCTAGCGCTTCTGATCGTCTCTTTAGCATTGGATACCATACAGTATGACCATATTCAAGATTGGGTCTAACTAATGTCTTATACAGTTGTAAGAAATTGCCCTCTGTAAATGTAAAGGATCTTTTCAGTATTCTGTTGGCCTTGTTAATACTATTTGCAATATGTTTGTCAAATAGCAAGTTTTTATCGAAAGTCACACCTGGGTCTTTCTCTTCCTCTCATTTGGATACTTTTATTTCCTTGTCCCCAATTTCATTATATAATCATTTTGTGTGTTTGATTTTCCAGTATGAAGTACTTTACATTTTTCTGCATTAAAATATAGATTCCAAGTATCAGACCACTGTACTAATGTTTCAATATCCTTTTGTAATTCCTGAAGCAAATTAGGAGAATCATTAAGTTTTGTGTCATCTGCAAAAATTTTACATGTAGCACTACTCTTTCGTTCAACAGGGAGATAATTTATAAACACCATGAATGATGTTGGTCCCAAAATACTGCCTTGTGGTATCCCACTAATAACATCAGCACTACGAGAGAAGGAACTACCAATCCTTACCTTTTGAGTTCTTTTGATAGAAAGTCTCTAACCCAACCAAGTACATTGCCTACTATTCCGTAAGACTCTAATTTCTTTAATAGTCTGTCATGTGGTACTGAATCGAACGCTTTTCTAAAAAATCTAAATACAACACATCTGTATTCTCTCATTTATCTATCTCTTTTGTAAAATCTTCCATCACTCCTGGAAGTTGAGTCACACAAGATCTGTTTATACGAAATCCATGTTGTCACTCCTCTGTCTTCTCTTCGAGAGGCTTTCGCCACACCTTCCTGTAGTCTCTTTCCGGCCTTTTCTTCTACTTTTGCAATCAGCCTGATCAGTCTGTCTCGCTAGGTTATCACATCGTCTGAATAGCCTGGTGTCATCAGCAAAGATCTTCGTCTGGCCGTTTACGTGGTATGGCAAGTCGTTTATGAACAAGACAAAAAAGGATGGGTCCAATCACCTTGTCTTGCAAGATCTATCGGCATGTAATTCTGTTAGCAGCCTCCAGAGATACTGACTTGTCTGTAAGTTTGTCTGCTTGTTTTTGTATATGGATCTCTTTAAAAGCGGCAAAAATGATCAATTTTGACAACAGTCGCTTCATGGGACACAGATACACCCAGCGAAAGGGCTCATAATCATTGTCATGACAAAGAAAATAGATTAGGTAAATTGGATTTTGTGGACTATAACCTTGGCATTCGCCACACATACTTCCGGTTACTCGCTAGAGCAGCCGATGAATTTCAGAGTACTGGGGGCTTGTTTCAGTAAACGATGATTTCCAAAGCATCTCGTCATCAGATATTCATAATTTGTTTATTCCTTCTTTACACAGCGTCTTCAGAAGATTTGTATGATATTTTAGGTGTCAGAAAAGGGCAACGACTCAAGAAATCAAATCAGCATACAAAAAGTTGGCCAGAGAATGGTGAGATAACTAAAAAAAAAAAAAAAATGAAGTCTGAAACTAACTCCGTATTTTTGAAGTGACGATTGCCAGTTATGTGTGTGTGTGTGTGTTTTTGTAGTGTCTACCGATCAGGCTGTTGTTTGTCAGTGAGTTTTGGTCAGTATTTTATTTTCGTCTTTTCTAGCTGTCATTGAGAAACATAACCACAGGCAATAGTCGATGCAAAGATCAGCTAGTGAACTAGTGCACTCTTCCAGTTCAAGTATATATCAAGGACAGTCCAGTCAATGATGGACATTTTTGACAAATGAGACAACTGAATTAGCATGTCATATTTTCAAAAATTTAAAAGAAGATTTGGCATTTAAAGATTGTCAAATATGTGTGTTAAAGTGAAGATCATGTCGGTATTTTAAAATCAGTTACTGAATAGATGAGCCTTTGTTCTGTCAACCGTAATGAAAACCGCTGACTTCGGTTGCTGACCATGCCTTCTTCATAAGTTCATGATTGTGTGTGTGTGTGTGTGTGTGTGTGTGTGTGTGTGTGTGTGTGTGTGTGATTACTGATCTTTAATCATTGTTTTATTTTATTTTCATATTATGTAATTGATTACTCAAATGACATAAGGGAAATTTGGTAGAGATCATGATTGGACTGATGACATCCCATTGCTGTGTGGTAATATAACTCTCGTTTTGAAGTAACATATGCTGGGTTAAACTGAATATATAGGTATTATAATGGTCGAGCCTAATTTGTTAGATTTACTTTGTTGGGTCAAACTTTACATATATATATATATGCAAAAACAGCAGTCCTCTGCAGGATCAGCTGGCATGTACTGGGTCAACCTAATATGAGATCAGTATTGGATGCTGGCTTGGTGGCGTTCAGGCTGGCAAATACTTGGTCAGCCAATAGACCATTTTTGTTGTATTTAGCCTACTTATATCATTGCGTGTGTGTGTATGTGTGTGTGTGTGTGTGTGTGTGTGTGTGTGTGTGTGTGTGTGTGTGGTCTCCAAAAAGTGAATGCTGTATCAGAAGTTAATGTGTGTGTGTGTGTGTGTGTGTGTGTGTGTGTGTGTGTTCTCCCATAAGTGAATACTTTATCAGAAGTTAACTTGGCCTGCAAAGAGAGGGAAGCAAAGAGGGGGTCTGGGAGTAAGGAAGGAGGGAGGAGGGAGAGTGGCAGGGGGTAGGTGAGGGGGAGTTTCAGAAAATAAATTTGGGATTACTTTGCTCAAGTTTAGGAGAGGGGGAGCTAGAGAGACAGAGACGGGTAGAAATTTAACATGGATTTCATGCGTGAAGAGGGAGAAAGAGAGAGAAAAAGAAAGACACAGAGAATGGAAGGAGTGGGATGGAGTGAGGGGTCGGTGGGTGGGTAAAAAAATGAAGCAAATGTCAGAAACATGAAATAATGTGTGTGGAATTATCTTGCTCTGGTAGAAGTGGAGGGGGGGGGGGGGGGGGGGGGGGGTTGGGGGGTTGGAAAGAAAATGAATACTGCATTTGAAATTTACTTGATCCATACAGAGAGAGAAAATCTTGCAATATTTGGGCAGAAGAAGCATGAGGAAAAGAAGGGGGAGTCAGTTCAAGAAAATAAGAACTGTATGTAAATAACCATAAAACTTACGTTGCAGGAAATGAGATTAAGAAACAGGTAGGATGAAGAAGAGGGTAGGTGTGAAAGTACCATGAAGAAAAAGAAGAATAGTTTGTGACATTGTCTACAGTATTAGGTTTGGTATGGCAGGGGAAAGTTAGGGTAAAGTCAGAAAGTATCAGAAAGATAATGAATACTGCATATGAAATTATCTTTCTCTGGTTTGGGGCAACAAGTTGGGTTATCAGCCCCCTGCAATGGTATGCCTGTATACGTATATTTACTGCCCAGCGTTTGATGAATTCCTTGCATACTTTACAAGGAGTTGCTCAAATTTTTAACAAGACAAATCATGTTATTGTATCTTGTTTCAAATCTTTATTACAGACTATTTTGGTTCTTTCTGTAGATTTTTGCCTAAAAAATGCGTATCATGCAGGGTCAATGTTGACTGATACTATGTAGTTACTTCTGTTGTCTATGAATATTCTCGGAATGAAAGATGAAACAAAATGAAACTAAGGAGGTATCATGGGGAAATCATATTGTTACTGCTGCAAATTATGATTGTCATGTATAAAAATGATCTTTGAACATTTTGTATAGAACAAATGGCCTTGTGCACAAAAATCATGATAACCCTGCTGCAAACTATGATCATTATCCATATGTATGTGACCTTTGAATGCTGAGTATGCTGAAGTACAGTTTCATGCACAAAAACATGAAAATACTGCTGCAAATTATAATCATCATGCCAAATTCTCACTCCCTGTACTCCTATCAACATGCAGTCAAGTGTCACATGTTGGCTGAACAACATGCGCTGGCTTGATTCAGTATCGTGGAGGATTGCTGTTTCCACACATATTGGGTTTTAACTGATGGGGATGGTTCGTATTTGGATGGACTGATACATTATCTATGTATTTGGTTTAGCCCAGCACATGTTGAGTCAAAGCGTGTACTTTTTGTAACAGGTGCGCTAACAATACTTCCTTGTTCACCACACACGTTTGGAGGGAGGCTAACATCTGGTCACATTATATATTAAGAATTTGTAATTAGTATAGGCATGTGTGTGTGTGGGCGGGGTGTGTGTGTGTGTGTGTGTGTGTGTGTGTGTGTGTGTGTGTGAGAGAGAGAGAATATTTGTATTTGTTATCTGGTTTTTTAAATTATAAGTTATGAACATGTATAATTTGCCTTTTTTTTTACTTGGAAAGTTGTACATGTGCATATGTACGTTTATGGTTGTGTGTGATATATGTGTGTTCAATATGATGCACATATTTTGTTTTCAGGCATCCTGATAAGAACAAAGCTCCAGATGCCACGGATCGATTCACTAAGATTAATGAAGCATATGAGGTATAGTCCTGACTTTATGCTCAGTCTTTCAAATCCTTTTCAGAGTGTGGCATATTCATTTTTTCTCTTGACAACTTTGGGTAATCGTACCTCCTGCAAGAATTTTCGGG
>JADBJO010002829.1:0-62500 GCA_016801955.1 Conus betulinus | reverse complement strand
GTCTGTGCTTGAGATGTGGAAGATCTTTCACCTTAGGTCTTGGCTCTGAAAGAGGAAGTTTTTTTTTTTTTTTAAACGTCTTGTATCAGAGTAAGGACAGAGTTAGCAAGGTGTACATCTTGGAGACAATCAGTCTTCATGCAGGGCACAGTACAGAATACAAACCCTGTTGCGTATTTTTGATGTTCAAAAGTGAAAAGGAAGCATGATTGCTGTGCATGGCTCCAGATCCTGAAGAAAGGTTCTTTTACAATAATTTTGATAGATGTTAGCAATGTGTGACACTGACAGGGTTAGAGAGTCATGTGGACAAAATAGAAAAAAAATTATTAAATTGATTGTTTACTTTGTATACAATGCCTTTCAGTACCCTGTCTGTGTGTGTGTGTGTGTGTGTGTGTGCAGCCCTGATGTGGCCCTTTGCGGTCGGCTGGGCTATAAGCAACATTATTTATCTCTCTGTGTGTATGTGTGTGTGTGTGTGTGTGTGTGTGTTTTAAAATGATAATTTAATTCAAATTACACACACGTGCACACATGCATGCACACACACACACACACACACACACACACACACACACACACACACACACACACACACACACACACTAACACACACACACACACACACAGACAGTAGGATGAAAAAAACAGCCAACACCCAGGTAGTGGCAGTTAACATTTTTGGTTTATTAAACCTTCTTCAATAAAACCAAGGACTGCCCCCCCCACCCACCCACCCATCCACACACACACACATATACACACACACAAAGGTACTGAAAGGCATTCTATATGAAAGAAACAAATAAATAAATCTGAACACACACAAGTCAAAGCTGGTTGTACTGTTCACTGTATTAACGTGGTTGGTTGTAGAAATAAATCCAGGTGGTGTGGCTGTAGTGAAAACCTTTTTGCATAAAAGTTGATCTTCATCAACTCTGCTGAACAAAATGGACAAACGAATTACAAGACAGAACACGATGCGTTTTCACCTCTAAGGTCTGCTTCAGGCAGGAGAAACAACACTCAGGACAACGAAAATGAAGAATGAGCAATCACTTGTCTGTGTCAAATTCAGCATGGAAGCTGATGTCATCACCATCCCCTTTACTCTGAACCCCCTGCTTGGATTATAATTACTGATGGTTCTGTTGTCACAGGAATTTTGAGACGAATCTTCAGCCCGAGAGTCACCAGCGACCATGTTTCCTGTATGCCTTTGGCACTTCTGTTTCAACTGTATGCGCATGGAACACATTCTGGAGAAATTTATTGAGGAGCTGGAAAACGTGGGTGAGTATGGGGCCCTGTGCGAGAGCATGCCTGTGAGTTCTGTGCCTGACAGTGGAGGAGTGGTGTCAAACTCAGGAGGAGCTTCTGGGCCAGACAGTGGGGTGAACACTGTCCAGCTTCATGCAGACTTATCCAGTGTCCTCTTTTTTTCAGCTTATTCCGTGTTTTTTTTTTTCTAGACGTTTTCTCATTTTTTGTTAGAAGACTAGCTTACTTACTTAGGCCCATAGCTCAAGAGTGAGCCTAGGCCATCGACAACACTCCGCCATTGCACTCGGTTCTGGCTGCTCGCTGAATGCCTGTCCAGTTGGTCCCCTGCTCTTTATCTCTGCCTCAGTGTCTCACCTCCAGCTGCTGTGAGGTCGGCCTCTCGTCCTTTTTCCCCTGCGGGTTCCATGTCAGAGCTTGGCATTGGTGCTGGATGCTGGCTTCCTGAGAGTGTGTCCAAGCCAGCCCCCACTTCCTCCGCAGAATCTGCTTGGCCACTGATTCCTGTCCTGCTTCCATAGATCTTCATTGTTGATCTTCTCTGGCCATCTGATTTTGAAGATGCGCCTCAGACAGGTGTTGATGAAGGGCTGAATTTTTTTGCTGTATTGCCTTGGTCATTCTCCAAGTCTCGCAGCTGTAGAGCAGAACTGACTTCACATTTGAATAGAAGATATGTTTATAAAAACATTTTTTTAAATATTTGGTTTTAAGTGACTATTTCTCATGTATCTGTCCATTCTGGCCCTTCGCCAGCACTTGCAGATCTAGGAATCAATTCAAACATGAACGCTGACTTATGACATCTTGGTCACCCAAGCTATTGCTGCTTTCATCTGAATGGATTTCAGACATGTTGATAGTGTTTATTGTGATGCCACGTGTGTCATGTCTGAGTTTATTTCAGATACATTCCTATAGTCTACACCATGATTAAGTCTTCTCTGTAGAGTCGGTGATGCTTCAGGAGCTGAATCATCCAGTCAGGGTAATACACTGTCCCCTGATGCTGTCTCTCTGTTGTTTGTTTTTGTCAGTCACTCATGATGTAAAGTGAATGTCGTTATGAAGCACATTACATTTTGACCCGGCTGGAAGTGAGAAGGTACTTCAGAACGCTGTGTAGTAGCACCCAGTCCCTCCCACAGGACAAAACAGAGAGTTGCCCTTGTCAGGTAGATCTGGAGTCACAGGAAAACGTCAAATAATGGCAGGTATTGAAATTTAGTAGAACTGGTTTTAAATTGTATGCTTTGAAGATGTAGCGGAGTTATGTTCTTCACATTGCATATGGCCTAAGAATCTGCGAGGTAATGTTCTGTCATCAAGATTTTTGTATTCAAAAACTGCATAATAAACCCTCATTCAGGGAATCTGACAGGGAAATGAACCTTATGCTGACTTGGTCATTAATAATAATAATAATGCATTTTTTTCCAGTGTGGGTTTTTTGCATTCAAGTCAAGTGTGGACATAAAAGTGGGCAGCAAAAGGGTTAATGAAGATGAATGAATCAGAATTCAGCATTAGGTACATGTCACAGTTACTAACCACTAACAATGCTGAGGTTTAGCTAGCCAAACCAAGGAGTCAGCTAGGCTGCAGTTCTAGGAAGTTGAGGTAGCCGGACATTTTGTCCAGACAACCTGACCCATTGGTCAGAAAATGCTGCATGCTAGGCTTTGAAACTTGATGTGCACAAAGGGAAAATACAGTAAGTTTCATATGACTGGATGAGCAGGCTTTGTGTTTGGTGATGAAATATGCTTAGGAAGCTGACTAGGGCTCTCTTACATGTTGGATTCACTTGGCAAGTGTGTATGTGTGTTGTATTGTGTGTGTCAGAGTCTCTGTGGAGTTTACAGAATCTCTGCTGTTCAAGGAAATTTTTAGGTTGCCCCCTTGGGTAACTTAAAACTGAATTTGCCTGATGTGAGTTGTGTGGGTGTATTTTGCGAGCAGGAGAATGTTAGATCTTGGCCTGGGTTAACACAGACTGATCGCACCTTTTGAGAGTTAGTTTGTTTTTCTGCACAGACCTGTGTATTGCGACAGTCCACATTCATCGGAACCCTGACCTTGCCAGCTATTTACGCATCTACAATGTGCCAAGTCTGATGGGGTTGGTGAATGGGCGAGTGTCGCACATGAAAGCAGAAGTCATCAGTCTTCAGGGGCTGCGTGAGTTTGTGCGGCAGCTTTTCCCCAGGAACACCTTGCTGAGGGTGAGGCTTGCAGTGTTCGTCACTTTCATCTTTAGCTTACAATAAAACACTTGAATCACTGGATGGTGGCATGTTTTATTCGCCAGCTGTGTTGGAAGAAGAGAAAAATTGTCTCCCTTAGCCAGGGGTATTATCTGATGTTTAATGCATAAGGCCTTTCAAGTATAGTTAGCACACCTTTGTGTTGGTGCCACTAAAGGCTCTGAATAGCATAAACATGCAACATGTTACCATCATCTTTTTGCTTTATTTTGCCAGTTTTCTTTCTTTCTTTTTGTTTGTTTTTAACTTTAAAGCTACGTGTAATGTTGAAAACCAGCTATGATAATGCCAGACACGCCTGCTGACAAAATGTTTTTTACAGTTTCATTTGATTAATGTGAAATAAATTGTTTTTGGGTGTTCATTTGATCTAATTCAGGTATTATATATGTATCTTGTCATTATGGGTGTGTGTGTGTAGATAAGTTCATTCCATATATATATATATATATATATTTTATATATAAATATATACATACATATATATGGTATATTTAAAAAAAATGGTAACAGTATCAATTATTTCCCTGTGTCATTCCAATGAATGGGTGTGAGATTTAAGAATTCATGTGTAGTCGTTCTGATTTGGGAATCATGTTTAGTTTTTGAACGTAGTCTTTGTTCCAGTCCATTTTTGTTATGTTATTGTGAATTTTATTATTCTGTTTGAAATTTTCATTTAGTCATTCATTGTTCCAGTTCAGATTTTATTCATTGTGTTATGCAATTTATCATTCTGGTTCAAAGTTCTGTTTTGTTAGGGGGGAGGTGGATGTACATTTTCTACTAGTGGTTCAAGTGCTTGTGGGTATGTTTGTTTTTATCGATCTTGATCAGATTTCTGTGTTTTTTTTTTCCATGGTTATGTTGTTTCTGTACATTTTCTTCAGTCATTTCAAATGTCTGTCTTTTTCTGTCAGTTTATGCATTTCTGTTGTTCTGGTTCTGCTTTTCATCACTTCATTCATTTACATTTTCATGGCAGCTGAAGGACGGTGACCTTGACACTTTCCTTGATGGCTGGCGAAACAACCAGATGACAGCCATTTTCTTCTCGCGCCTCGTCTGGAGCCATCAGCCAGATTTCTGGCCCCTGCCTTCTATCACCGCGACCGCATCGCCTCAGCATTTGTCAGCACATCCATGGATGAAGCTCAGGATGTTATGCGCCGTTTTAACATCAACCGACGGAGAGAAACGTTCCTCATGTTCAATGAAGAAACCAGCTCTCCTGTAGCCACCGTCAGTGTGAGTGAGGGCGAAGGGATGGACATCTCATCATTGTGCAGTATCATGAAAAGATGCATGAGTTTTAACAACATATTTGAACATCTGAAATACTGAAAACGGTGCATGACTGAAAGAAGGAGATAAAGAAAAACAAAAGAGGGGGAAAAAAGAAGTTGCAAAGAAAGAGAGAGACAGAACAAAAACTAAGTGAGAAGGAGAGAAAGAGCCATCAAACCCCCTTTGTACTTATCCTGATTGACATGCAAAATTCCCAGTGTACTTATCCATATTAACATGCAAAACTTATTCATTCTGCCACATCCCTTGTCTTTAAAGCTTGTCCATTGTGTAAGTGCATGAGTCAGGCATCTCTGAAGACTCATCTATGAACCTAAACGAACATTTTTCCATCTGTAATCTTGTTATGTTGATTTATCGATATACTCAAAGCCCCTTAAACCTCATGTTAAAACAGATATAGTGTAGGCAGTGATGCCTTTGCTGAAACTGAAAGTGCCCTTTTCACTTTGATACACACTAATGTGCTCTCCCCTTCCCTTAACACGCTGGAGAACAGTTGAGGTCGTAGCTGAACTGTGACCCCAGTGCCTGTGGATGTGTGGGCAGATGCAGCAGCTGTCTCGCAGCACCATTGAGGAGGTGATCACCTCCAACCGTTTCTTGCTCTCCCCCGTCTCTCTTCCCAGAGCTTCTTCGATGAACTCTGCCCCAAGGAGCCAAAGATTAAACGCCGAAAGTGAGTGTTTGTTTTTTTTTGGGGAAAGTTTGTTCAGGGTTTTGTGGGACACTGCACCACTTATTCCTGAATCTTGAAATTAGGGCCATGGTAGTGTTTAGTGGAAGAGTGTGGAGTGGGAATAGAACAATGAAAATTCACTTAGCTTTGATCACTTAAGAGTTCAGCGCAAGGAAGAACGCCTTCTTCTATTCATTGTATCTTACCTGAAGAAGACCTAAGAGGTCGAGACGTGTAGTGTTTTGCCTTGTGACTCGTTTGTCCATGTTTCTCTGAGCGGTTCGCTAACATTTATTTAAGATTTGTTTAGATTTCCGTCTGCAGTCGTCTCACTTTGCCACTAGATCTTGTGTGTATAAGTATGACCTTAAGATACAAAGTGATACCTCATTTTCACTTTTTTTTTAAGGTTGTTGTGTGTGGCACTGATCACCAACAAGATAGCCGACCATGACTCAGCCCGGGAAAAGTTCCGGCAGTTCGCTCAGGCGGATGGCCCCTTCCATTAGTATGGAACGCCTGCAGTTTGTGTACTTGTATGAGGAGGTGCAGCACAAAGTAATGCAGGTGTTGACAAAAGGGAACTCGACTCGAAAGACCACCGTATTGGAGGTAAGTGGGCGATATGTGTGTCACAGGTGCAGGTGCTTAAATACAGGTGTGTACATACGCGCACAGACACACACACACACACACACACACACACACACACACACACACACACACACACACACACACACACACACACACACACACACACACACACACACACACACACACACACACACACACACACACTCACTCACTCCTGCTCTCCCTCCCTCCCTCCCAGCAGAGAGAAGGATTGAAACAAACACAGATACACATGAGCTGTAGAAACATATTTGTCAAAATTCTATGGAAACATGTCTGTCAAAATTCTAAGTTTGGATTATCATCATCAGAATAGTTAGGTCAGGGGAGGGGGTGGGGTAGCAGGTGGGGTAGCAGGGTGGCTATCACTGACAGTGACTGTTTTCGTGGGTGTGGTGGCCAGGTGGTCATCATCTGGCATTGGGGTAGCAGGGTGGCTGTCACTGACAGTGAGTGTTGTAGTGGGTATGGTGGCCAGGTGGGGGTGGGGTAGCAGGGTGGCTGTCACTGATAGTGAGTGTTGTAGTGGGTATGGTGGCCAGGTGGGGGATGGGGTAGCAGGGTGGCTGTCGCTGACAGTGAGTGTTGTGGTGGGTGTGGTGGCCAGGTGGGGGGTGGGGTAGCAGGGTGGCTGTCACTGACAGTGAGTGTTGTGTGGTGGTGGGTGTGGTGGCCAGGTGTCATCATCATCTGGCATCAGGACCAGCGTCGGGTGAGCTACGAGTTCCTGGAGCAGGGATGGGGTCTGACAGAGGAGGGTGTGGAAGCATCCCGCATCGCCTTGAAGAAACGGCTGATGGAACTACTGGAGACTGACCATCTTCTGCCTTACAAGGCTGTCATGCCAGACTTCTACAACGAACATGCTCTGGTGGGTGGATGGTGTGTGTGTGTGTGTGTGTGTGTTTGTGTGTGTGTGTGTGTGTGTGTGTGTGTGTGTGTGTGTGTGTGTGTGTGTGTGTGTATCCATATGTATGTGTGTGAGTGTGTCATTGTGTATGTTTCAGTAGTAGATGTTTGTCACCTGTGAGTTACCTTTTGTGTGTGTGTGAGTGTGTGTGTGTGTGTGTGTGTGTGTGTGTGTGTGTGTGTGTGTGTGTGCGTGTGACTGTGTGTATATGTGATGTCGATATGATGGAAAAAACGAGAGATGAAGTTATTGAACAATTGTATCCATATGTATGTGTGTGAGTGTGTCATTGTGTATGTTTCAGTAGTGTTTGTCACCTGTGAGTTACCTTTTGTGTGTGTGTGTGATGTTGATGGGATGGAAAAACGAGAGATGAAGTTGTTGAGCAACTGAACAGTGTTTTAAAAGAAAAAGGAAAGATATGTTAACTTGAAGTGGTTACTTAGAGCAGTGCCAGTCACTCACAGAAGCACTTACACGTGCAGAGACAGACACATGCAGACACAAATACAACCTCTCACACTTGCGCTCACACTCAGTACACACACACACATACACACACACACACGCACGCACGCACGCACGCACGCACGCACGCACGCACGCACACCACCCACCCACACACACACACACACACACACACACACACACACACACACACACACACACACACACACACACACACACACACACACACACACACACACACACACACACACACACACACACACTCTCTCTCTCTCTCTCTCTCTCTCTCTCTCTCAACACATGCACACACACACACACACAAGCGCTCATGCACGCACGCATGCTCGAACGCACGCACGCACGCACGCACATACACACACACACACAGACACAACACACACACACACACACACACACACACACATACACACACACACACACACACACACACACATTTCCACTTGCATGGCTGTATCACCATGACTACTGCTGTGTCACAGAACTTGCTGACCCGCATGCTGTACAAAGTCATGGACTGGGCAGACAGAATCTGGTTCTTACTTGCTGGGTAAGCTATGCACATAGGATGTTTACCTTCCAGTGTTTCCATTATTGACCATAAAAATCCACCATAGTTTTAATATATTTTTTTTTTTTCCATTTATTTAATTTTCACTCAAATTTGTCTGTGATTTTGAACAGATGTTAGGCTCTTACAGTGACTGTTCAGCATTATCGTACGATAACAGTACAGTCTTACATCACATGCTGAACCTAATCAAACTCTTGGAAGCTGTGGCCAGTGTGCTGGCTCTGTTTGGCCAAATTTTGATGGCCAACATGGTAATGAAACACTTTGAAAGCGTCTTACTCTTCTTGCCCAAGCACAGAGCTGTGTTCTCTTCCTTTCTGTTTATGGCCAAACATTCCACAGGATGTCGTGTCAGATTTCTGCTGTGTCTTTGCCTATCATATTTTTGGTCTGAATGTGCTCTGTCAAGTATTCTCTTCTGTCACCGTAGCTTAAGCTAACATCTTCTATAAAAAAAAAAAACACACAACAGGAATTTTTAGGGGTGCGGACAGTCAAATGGTTTCGATGAAAAATTTTTTATTAAAAAAATTTGAGTTTCATTCGACTGTTGTTCATTTTCTGTGTTACACTTTTGAAAACCTATGAGAGATTTTTACAAAAAGTTATACAGTCGCTTCCTACTTGGTTTTGTTAGCATTGTCTTTTGATCTTTTCAATATGGGCATTCTTGTCATCTTTTCAATGTGGGCATTTAGGATTTGGTGGCAGAAATCATGTCAGAGTATGTATGTGAGTTGATTTATTTATTATTATATAAGGAAATATTGATTACAATAACTTTAAAAACAATATTTGTATTTATGATTGTATGCATTTATTTTGTGTGTTATACTTGAATTTTAGCATTGTATGGAACAACGCTTGGGATTTTTGATAACTTAATGTGTATTATTCATGAATTGAAGTGATATAGTGACTGCAGTTTAGGACTGTGATGTTTTAATGATAATGTAAATTATTCAAATCCAGTCAGAAAATACACTTGACCCCTTCTCTATTCTACCTTTTATTGTAGAATTTTTTTCAAGAAAATGAAAAAAAAAAAAAATCTTTTGCATAAAGATGTGTATTCTTCTGTGAGGAACAATTAAGTGTTGATTATGTAAATCAAATATCCTCCGATTTTTTTTTTTTACATATTCTTTCCATTTTGTCATCATAAACTGTTTGACTGAACATGTCCACGACTTGGGATGATATTTATGTTGCAGGTATCATCCGCAGACCTATTTCATGACTTTGATGGCTATGGTCATGGTAGCCATCATGTGTTTCATCATCAAGCGCATGAATGACGCAGAAGAAGCTCATGTGCGTAGTCAAATGAAACCAGCTCGAAAACAGCCCCGACCTCCTTCCAGGTGAACATCTGATATTCCTATCATCCTCTGTCTGTGTTTTTCATGTCTTGCTTTGTTGTTGTCTTGGTCTCTTCCTGTCTGACTGTCTGTCTGTCTGTAGCCCCGTGCAGATGGAAAGATAACAGGTCTAAGTCCATTGTCCTGTCAGGCAATTTCTCTTGTCTGTTGTTGTTGTTTTGAATGGGGCTTCTAGTTTGTGGGAAAGATGCCAAAAATTTTAACTTTAGGACAATTCCACTAAACTCAGGCATAACACTACTGGAGTAGATGCTATTTTTTTCACATTGTTCACCCCATCAGATGCTCTTTTCCAATCTAGTGGATGGCAGAAAAGTTGCTGCAGAGGACTTTATTTTATCTTCAAAGATGAATGTAGCCAAGTCCACGGAGACCAAATTAAGCAATGGTTTTATTCCATGACTCAATCCAAAGACAGTGTCTTGTAAATGATGGAAGAGGCAGATAGTTTCTTCTCTGCGATCCTGTGATTAGTGTGGCGGGTTTGTGGGCTGGGAGGTCGTAGGTTCAGTGCTATCAAAGACATTTCTTTAGGCATTTTCAGGCCGGGTGGCACTTCTACAGAATTTTATCCATGAATGGATGCATCACAGAGACTTTTGCTCAAATTTCTTGACCAGCACTTCAGATGTCTATGTTCCTGAAACTGATTGAAGCTGAGATGTATTGTGTTCTTAAAGCGTAAAACCCACTCTGTCAAATAGTCTCGGACCAGAAAAGAACTCCACAGAATGATCTTCAGCCTCATCCCCATGGCTGAGCATTAAAAAAAGTCTGAAATGTGGCTCGTCCTGCCGTGCTGGTGTGGTGACTTCATGTTCAGTTTCTGCCGCAGACTCTTGCTCATGGTAAGGTCGTGTCAAGGTCGCCAGTAGTTCAGGGAGTCTGTTTGGAAGGTGTAGTGCTGCCCCCTGGGGGGGTAAGCTGACTTATGATGGCTTTGCTATCACTGTTTGCCATAGGAGACTTAGCGGCTGTTGTCTTTCCCGTGTTGGATCAGCACAGACTTGCTTGAACACCTCGGAAGTGACATGGCTGTGGAGCAGTGTCTCTTTTGGTGGGTTGCTTCATGACTGCTTCATATCGATGCTTCCTGTACAATGCGGTGCTGAGGCTGCAACTGAACAGACTTGGTTGTTCTTTGTATGGAGACTGAACAGACTTTGTTGTTCTGTGTATGGAGTATGGAGACTGAACAGACTTGGTTGTTCTTTGTATGGAAACTGAACAGACTTGGTTGTTCTTTGTATGGAGACTGAACAGATTTGGTTGTTCTATGTATGGAGACTGAACAGATTTGGTTGTTCTATGTATGGAGACTGAACAGACTTGGCTGTTCTTTGTATGGAGACTGAACAGACGTGGTTGTTCTTTGTATGGAGTTGCAGGGCTGAGCAGCATGGGAATAATGCCGCTGAGATGGTAGGGAAACTGAGATGGGTGAAAAAAAAAAATTATTGAGCATGATTTTTTGTTTAACGATAGAATCCAGAGGGACAGCAGCATCCTACACTTTAAGAAGATACTTTATTAGAAGACTCTTCCATTCGTAGGAAAAATACAAAGGCAAGTCATGTTCCGAAAGGCTTGACTGTGTTTTTCTTCCTGCATTCTAGTAAAGTGAAATAAAACTAGAACCAGAACTGAACTGAACTTTCTGATGTGCTTACACAAAGCTAACGCGGTAAAATGACTGTCGTTAAACACATTTTGCTCAGAGTTTGATCAAGCAAGTACAAATATATGTTGTGTTAACAGAAACACACCCATGTATGCACGCTTATTGTCATCAGTATTTCAGTCTTCCTTGCCTGAGAGGCATTCCTGTATACTTTGCTGCGCTGTCTTTATACAACATGACATTCTTCCTTCTTGTCAGCACACGAGACAACCAGACCATCCACCTGTACGAGCTCCGCTATGAGTCATTCAAGAACCTGGTGAAGGAAGCGGACACAGGATTGACGATCGTGGTGCTGGTCGACGAGGACAGCAAGGCCCAGCTCCTTCACACCTTTGCTGAGATCATGCAGCCCCTATTCCAGGTAAATGACACAGGTTGGGAGAGACGAGGATTGCGAAAAGAAGACTGAGTTTCTTCACGTCTTTCAGAGATCATGTTGTATTCCAGTAAATGACATATGTTGAGAGAGAGACAGGGATTGTGAAAAGAAGACCGAGTTTCTCCATGTCTTTCAGAGATCATGTAGTTGTATTCCAGGTAAATGACATAGGTTGGGAGAGATGGGGATTGTGACAAGAAGACTCCAGGTAAATGACATAGGTTGGGAGAGACAGGGATTGTGAAAAGGAGACTGGGTTGCTCCATGTCTTTCAGAGATCATGTAGCTATATTCCAGGAAAATGTGCGAGGTATGTGGAAGGTATGGACCCCAAAGGTAATGGTAATGTTGCTTATAGCCCAGCCGACCACAAATGGCCACATCAGGGCTGTCACCATGGTAAAATTTACTTGCATTGGACCCAAAAGTATAAAGTCGTGGTCCTCAACACTTCTGTTATAATTGTTCAGCCCTACCCCAGTTCAGTATCATAGGCGTGTGAAAGGTCAATTTCTTAAAATTAGGGCTCTTTTCCTTCACATCCTTGCAGTGATGGTGAAGTCATTCCCCAGGTGTGTTCTAGGTGGCGATCATGAAAAGAAGGTGCAGCTCTTCACCCCTTTTGCTAAGATTATTCAGCCCTTCTCCAGGCAAAAATGACGTAGATCTGTCATAGGTACACTTTTTGAAAAAGGCCAAGCTCTGTTACACACTTTTTCCAAGATTATGGAATCATATTCCAAGTAAATGACAAAGGTCTATATAGATGGTGAGTGTAAAAAGAATCCCAGCTTTATTCCAGGTTACATCACAATGAAATTGCAGCCATGTTTCAGGTATAATGACAATGAAATTGCAACCTTATTCCAGGAAAGAGAAAATCAGATTGAAACTCTGTTCCAGGTAGATGATAATGATACTACAATGAAACATGTCTCAGATATATGACGGTGAGACTGCAAATCTATTCCAGGTGAACAACACTGGTACTATAGCCATATTCCAGGTAAACCACAATGAGATTGCTCTGCTACTGCAGTAAATGACAAGTAACTGTGTGTGAGGGTCACAAAAAGAAAGCCCAGCTACTTTGCACCTTTATCAGGTTCGCAGCCAAATATCAGGTTATGACAAAGAACTATGATAGTTTGGGATCATTACAAAAAAAAAAAAAACCCACCCAGTTGAATTTTTGGAGAGAGGGGGTTAGTTACCGCCAAGAACACAGACAAACAGAGTACAGGACTAGACACAGTGTATTTCGACCTCTAGGGTCTTCTTCAGGTGAAAACAAAAAACATTTAGGACAGCAACAAGAATATGGAACCACTTAGCTGCTGCGCTTCTCCTGTTCTTCTCTGAATCAAGTGAAGGGTACTGAGAATGAGAAGTGGCTTACAGCGTTCACAGGTACACATGGAACAAAGACGTGACATGAAAGACAACATGACAAAGTGTATCAGTCAGTATTGGTAACCACCCAGTTGCTTTCATTTTTTGTGTGTGCTAAGATTGCACCCCTGTCCCAAGAAATGTAGGTGTATTGTAATAAAGAATGATGAAAAAAGTCTTATCTTCTTACCTTGATTGAGATCATGCAGCCCTGTTGCAGATAAACGACATAGGTCTGTTACGGGCGGGGATGTTAAAAGAACGGATGCTGAAAAGGTCATATCTTTGAAACTGTGCAGCCCTGCCCTGTTGAACAAGATACACAGCTTCAGTGGGTGGGGGGATTATAGCTACTCTCTATTGTTTTCTCCCATATGTTCTGTAGAGTCTGGAGTGTTTGCATCAAGTTCCTTATAGAAAAAATTCTGAAAAGAGATGATTTCACTTCTTGCCTTTGATGTAGTCGTCGAGAATGCGCTGTTGCTCAATATTGATCACATTTTTGACTGTTTCTTTCAGAGAAAAAAAAGTTTTTGTTTTTTTGATTACTGGAAAAGCATGACATGTGCTTTATTTTGAGCCCCAATATCAAGAATTTTGTGCATGCTTCCGGAGGAAATACAAGGCAATGGTAATGTTGCTTACAGCCCAGCTGACCGCAAAGGGCTGACTGACTGAGGAAACACAGCATGAGTTTGAGAGGAGCATGTAGTTTGCACACTGGTCACAGAGGACTGGAAATCTTATGAAGCTTGAAGTATTTCAGCAGCAGTATTTGAGCTGAGGATGTGTCCATAGCTAGGGAAGAGATAGGAACCAGTTTGTATTGGCCATTTTGGTGGAAATAACATCCGGATTGTTTAATTAAGCAGGAGAGCTTTAGATTCCTGAGTCACATGCTGATAAGTGTAAATGACCTGGAATGCTGACTATGGAGCATATGAGATCCCTCAATTTTTTTTCATGGGGTTCATAGAGTAAGTAATGTCTTCCTGCCAATATTAGGATTATGGCTTACATTTGGACCAGTAAGAGTGGGGAAAATGCCGGATGAATTGGACTGGAAGTCAGACCATAGCATTAAACGGCTGTCAGTCAGCTCCGTCAGGCCGAAGTTTTGTGGCCAATGCAGTAATAAGATAGTCACGCCCAAGCAAGATAAGTCTTGTGCTCTGTCTCGCCTATACTTTGCCTTTGTGTAAAGATTGCTGTGTTCGCATTCTGAACTCATTTATTTGTGGCTTGTGCTTATCCCTCAGAGTATCTTGACGTGTGAGGTTATCGCTGGGCTAGCATTCTAACCTTATTTTCGGAATTTTCTCGCGATTGTGTGCTCCCGGTTCTGCTTTCCGCGTCACCGGTTCAGCTTGATTGGCATTTTCCATCGCCGCGTTCATCGCTGGTTCGGTGCCTCTCTCTTCCATCGGCCTCCCTTTTCAATCGCCTTCGGCCCAGTCGCCACTAAATTCCGTTTTCTCCCTCGCCGTCATTTATTCCACACACCTCCTGTGCGACGATCGTGAGCCAGTCTCGTCGCCATCTCCCTGTCTCGTCGCCATTTTGTTTTGCGCCGGTCTCCCCCTCTTGTCACCAACTTATACCCCAGTATTTTTACAGGGGGTTTTTTCGTCACCATTTAATTCCTTTGCCCCCTTCCCTCATTTGCCAGAAATTCTCGCTCGCCTTCGTGTCCTCAACGATCGCGATCGACCGTTGTCCTGGTATTTACACACGTGGCGTTACTCAGCACTTTGCGCCACGCCACGGTCGCTTCTCACGCAGCAGTTTCGCCCTTTTCTGCTGCGCTTTGTGTCCCTGTACGGACTTGTTTTCCTTATTTTTTCCATTGTGTACGTTGTTCATTTTATTTTGTGTGTGCGCGCGCACGTCGATCGATTGCCCTAGTTATTCCCCTCGATCGACCGTCGTGACTTTCTCGCTTACGATCGTGTGCTCTCCGTTTCGCTCGGCGCCATCGCCCAATATGGTGAAGGACTCGGCTGGGTCGAGCAACAACTCTGACGTGCAGGGTTCGCGCTCTTTCCCGGAGGACCCACGAGTTGGTTCCAACCCCGAGCGAACCGTTCTCTCTCTTTGGGAGAACGGACGGCCGCGGTAGTTGGAGATGACCCTCCCGCGGAGGGGACGCGGGAATCTCCCTCCTCTACCCGACCGACGCACGACCGTTGCGTTCGAAAGCTAGAAGGCAACCGGCGGCTATTGCTAAGTGCCTTTCATTCGACATGCCCAGGAAATCTAAGGGCAAGGCCCCACTTAAGGGACCCCCCCTAGCCAAAACTTCCCAGCGGGAGTCCGCTTCGCCCCCCCAGCCACCCTGCCTTCTAGCTTTCCTGCGCTTACACACTCATCACCTTACTATGCCGAGTCACGCGACCCCCGGCCCCCGGGGACCCCCTTGCCGGGCCGCGGACAGGCACGGGGGACGGCCTTGGGCTGGAACCCCCACCCGTCACTCGCATGTATGAGACAGGCGGGTCCACTTCTTCCCCCCATCTGGACTCGCCGTCTCACGACGCTCTCCCCCCTCCGTGCACAGGTGCAGCCAACACCCCCTGCACGAGGAGCGTCCCCTTAGCTCCGGATGCAGTGTTATGGCCACGTCTTGGCACGACCATGCACATGTCCATAACTCTGGGCGTATGGGAACACCGAGTGCATCCACCGGTTGTGATCATACACAAAGACGGCGACCAACCCCGCTCGCCCCCGTCGCAGGTTCCCCCTAGGGGTTCAGGACGTTGGGGGCCCGACCCTACTCGGCCCCCCACTTGGGCAACGTCCTCGGTCCCGTTCCTCCGGGGGGGAGGATCTACCAGCGGGACCACGGGTAACCTGCCCCATTCCTCTGGGGCCCGGCATGCTCCCGGGGGGGGACCACATACTACGGTCGATTATTATTCCCCCCCTGCCTGCCCCAGGTTACCCCGGTCCCCGGCGAGTCCCTGCACAGTACTCTCTGGGCCGCCACAGCCCGCTTATCTCCCCCCGGGGACCAGTGGCTCTATGCCCCCGAGAGGGACCAGTGGCTTAATACCCACACCCAACCTGAACACTATTTGGTCGATTGTGGCACCCAACCTCACACAGACTTGGGTCGACCTGGGTCTCCCACCTCGGGCGCTGTCCGATCGGCAGTCCGGGCTCTCCCCCACCCTAGCCCGTCTGCCGAGTATAGAGCCACGAGGGTCCCGCCCCCCCCCCCCCCCCCCCCCCCCCCCCACCACCACGGGACCCCCTCGCGCACCCCGCACTTTGCCTCCTGAGGAGACCTCCCTTCCCAGGAATTAGACTCCCCACAGCCTGAGGAGGACTACGACGATGAGGACCTCTTCTCATCACTTTATGACATCAACACCATTGAACGGTTTTCGACCGGACTTGGTGTCGAGGGACGCCCCCCCTCCCTGCCGATATCTTGGCCTTTCCTGAGATCGTTGGGCCGCCCCCAGCCCAACACTCAAGACTCAGGATTGTAGCTCCTCAGTCCCTCACTTCACTGTGGGAGAGTCCGGCGAAACGCGCCCAGGGGTGCAGACGCCGTCCCCACGCCGGGTCAAGACCTTCCCCCGGCACCCAATGCGGCCCCTTTCGGCGCCCTACTTGGGGACCGCAGGAAGCACCCTGTTACCTCCCTCTTTGCTGACAATCCGGCCACCAGGGAGTGGGCCATCTCCCAATCGGATTGTCGCCTGATACCCAACCGGGCCCCCCCTACTTCGGCCACTGTCTCCTTTAAGGCGTTAAAGGACTGGGACCGAGTAGCCCGGATGGGCATCTTACACACCACTGCAGGGCATGCCTACCTTAGCATGCTCTTGCAGAGGCGGAGGTACTCTGGCCTGGGGGGGGATGACGGCGCCGTCCCAGGGCCTTCGGATACAAACTCCGAACCCCACCAGGACGAACTTCGCTTGTTCAGCGATCCCTTCATGCGACACCTAGTCAACAGGATATCGCATCACTTGTCGGCTGCGGCGGACAGCGCAGCAACGACCCATTTTAATTGTCTGCTTGTGGCTAGAGACGCGGTGCTTGCACGCTCCTCGCTCTCCCCCCCGGCACTCAGGGCATCCCTACGATGTGTCCCGGGCCAGGATCACTCGCTCTTTGGCGAGTACTCCACCTCGGCTATGTCTCTCTCTCTCTCTCGAGGAACGCAAGCAGGCGGCGTCCTTCGCCCCCCCGGCCTCAGCCACGCCCTTCCAGACCCCCCTTTCGGTCCTACCCCAGGGCCAACAGGCCCACTCCGTACCCCCGTCAAGCCCATTTCACACCGCCGGGCCGGCCAAGCGCCCACTTAACTCGCAGAGGCCTAAACCAAAACCTCGCCAGAATTTTCGGTTCGGCCAGCAGCAAGCACGGCCCCGCAGGTGACTGGAGGACACTCCCGTAGGGGGCATGGAACTGGCACAACCTGCCCAGCAAGACACCGGCCCACTGTACCCCTTCCCCCCGGGACCATCGGCTCCCCTGGCGGGCAACCTCTCCCGGCATGCCCGCCAGTGGCGACGTATGGGCCTCAGCCCCTGGGTAGTGTCGGTGCTTCAGGATGGGTTTCGCCTACCCTGGGCGCACGGTCCCTGGCCCCCCCCCTCATGCGTTTTCCTCCTCCCGTCCCCCAGCGACCCCCCCCCCCCCCCTGCCCAGGCGGAGGCCCTCCGCCTGGAAGTCCTCGAACTCCTACAGAAGGGGGCCATCGCAGAAGTTTTCCAGCCCAACCCCGGTTTTACTCCCCACCTGTTCGTGATCCCCAAACCTTCGGGGGGATGGAGGCCCATCCTCGACCTTTCTCCCCTCAACAAGTTCCTAAGACATACCAAGTTCAAGATGGACACACCCTTCCAGATCAGAGACTCCATTCACCATTTAGATTGGGCGACCTCCATAGATCTGAAAGATGCGTATTTCCAAATCTTATCCACCCGGCGCACAGACGTTACCTCCGGTTTGTCTGGCAAGCTCGGGTGTTCCAGTTCAAAGCTCTCCCCTTTGGCCTCTCCCTGGCACCCTTCCTCTTCACGAAGGTTGTCAAGGAGATGGCCGCCCTGGCCAGGCAGGAGGACATTCGCCTCCTGGTTTACCTCGACGACTGGCTTGTCCTAGCCTCCTCCCAGGCTCAGTGCCAGGCCCACACCACCCGCCTCCTCAGCCTTTGTTCCACCTTGTTCCACCTTGGGGTTTGTAATCAACCCCCTCAAGTGCGAACTTATTCCCAGTCAGAGGTTCTCTTTCCTGGCATGAGTTTCGACACGATTACCATGAAGGTCGCCCCGACCCCGGAGAGGTCCGCCCGGATTGTGGACCTCATCGTGCGCCTCCGAGAAGCCTCGCACACCTCGGCCAGAACTCTGTCCTCCCTCTTAGGGATGATGGAGTCCCTTTCTGCCCTCATTCCGCTGGGTCGGGTCCCCCCAACGCCAGCTGCAGAGGGAGTTCCGTCGTCGTTGGTCCCAGACCTCGGACCGCTGGGACCTGACCATTCCCCTCGGCCCCTGGGTTCTCGGGTGCCACGGAGGAATCAATCCGTCCACCCTGATCCACCGGCGTTCCGATCTCTCTCCCAACTCAGTCCCCCTCGAGCTATACACGGACGCCTCCAACTCGGGCTGGGGGGCCCACTTGGGGGACAGTCATGCCTCGGGGATGTGGGACACACAGATGGCTCGCCTCCACATCAACATATTAGAGTTGGAAGCGGTCAGACTGGCCCTCCTCCACTTCCAGCATCTAATCTCGCACCACCGACTGGTTCTCCTCCTCACGGACAACACGTCGGTAGCCCATTACGTCAACAAGGGGGGGGGGGGGGGGGGGGGGGGGGGGGGGGGGGGGGGGGCCATCGGCCTCTCTCTCTCAGGACAGAGGCCCTCCTTCGCTGGTGCCACGCACGGGGAACCACCCTCCGTGCGAGACACATAGCGGGGACACGGAACATCCTGGCAGACACTCTCAGCCGGTCAGGGACCCTTCTGCACACAGAGTGGACCCTGAACAAGCTGACACTAACCACTGTCTGGGATCACTGGTTCAAGCCCATGGTCGACCTATTTGCGACACGGTTCAACCATCGACTCCCCATGTATGTCTCTCCAGTCCCGGACCCCCGTACGCGGTCGATGCGCTCTCCCTCCCCTGGACGGGACTTGTCCTCGCCTACGCCTTTCCCCCCCTTCCCCATACTTCACAAAGTGATCAGGAAGGCCAGGCTGGAGAGACCCAAACTCATCCTCATAACCCCATGGTGGCCGACTCAGTCGTGGTTCCCGGACCTCAGGTCCCTAACTCACGTTCCCCCTCTCCAGCTAGCCCCTCGGTGGGACTTGCTCAGACAACCTCGCTCGGGCCTCCCTCACTCCAATCCCCCTGATGCTTCGCCTACACGCTTGGCTTCTATGCCAGCCAAATTGCGACCACCGGTCCCCGCCGCCCCCCCGCCGACAGACCCCGGTCTGTCCTAGAGACCCTGACAGAAGCGGGAGCATCGCAGGGACTACGAGACTTGGCCTCGGCCTCTCGTAGGGCTAGCACAGAGTCCCTCTATAATTACAGATGGGAGAGATGGGTCACGTGGTGCACGGCTAACTCGGTCCCCTACCTACACCCCTCCAACATCCAGCTAGGCAATTTCCTATCCCACCTTTCGTCCCTCCTTAAAACTCTCGGCTAGCTCCATTCGGGGCTACCGATCGGCCGTATGCACCACCATCCGACAGCTCGGCGGCGCCCCATCTTTCGACAATGACTTTCTACTCAGAGAACTATCACGGGGGGTTGCCCTTACGGGAAGCTCAATCCCCTAGGCGCGCCCCCTTGTGGGACCTCTTTCTGGTGTTAGGCGCCCTCAGAAAACCCCCTTTCGAGCCCCTCCTCCCATTCCCTTTGACCTCCTCTCCTTCAAGACCACCTTCCTTCTCTCCCTGGCCTCAGCCAGAAGGCGAAGTGAGATTCATGCCCTCAGCGGGGACCCTCGGGACATCGCCTTTCACAGAGACGGCTCGGTCTCACTTAAGTTCCTTCCTGAGTTCCTAGCGAAGAACCAGGAACCGGGCACACCCTCTCCTTCCCTCCTGATCCGCTCTCTAGCTAGCGGATCTTAGGCAACGAGCGGGGGGGGGACATGGACCTGTGCCCCTCTAGGTGCCTCAGATACTACTGGGAGCGTTCCCGCCCCAGCCCCAGGCGTTCCTCGCAGCGACGCCTTCTTATCTCCATCAACCCCAACAACAAGAAGACATATCGGCGGGGGCACATCTCTAGGTGGCTATCCAATACTATCAGATCTGCCTATGCCCAGGCGTACAAAGACCTCCCAGCCCTGTCACCCCGAGCCCATGAGGTCAGAGCGCTGGCCACGTCCTCAGCGTTCCAGCACTCTGTCCCCGTGCGCCATCTCCTGGAGGCAGCCTACTGGCGTTCGGAGAACCCTTTCATAAACTTTTATTTAAGGGACATCCGCATGACCAGGGCTGATGGTTCTAAAGGGATTTCATTTGTGGCGGCCAATGCAGCCATATCGGTCTACCCCAGGAACCATTAGGGCGCTCGGCCCTCCTCCTATTACTTTAAATTCTGCTATGGTCTGACATGGTATAGTATACGACGCCAAAATGGGGAGTTTGTGTTATACTCCCTGTTTGGCTAAGTATACTTACCATGTCAGACTCTAATGCCCGCCCTACCTTCCCCTCTAGCGCCAAGTTCCCTGGGGGTTTGCCTTGCGCGCAGGCCTCATTGAATGACGTACAGTACACGAACTTCGGCTCTCTTCCGTAGGCGGAAGTAGGGTGGGCGTCACGTGACTATCTTATTACTGCATTGGCCACAAAACTTCGGCCTGACGGAGCTGACTGACAGCCGTTTAATGCTATGGTCTGACATGGTAAGTATACTTAGCCAAACTCAGATGATGCCGACATCAAGGAGAAGTCTGAGACGGATGAGAAAATTTTCCTCAACGAAGTGTTGTCAGGGCTGGCCTTGTGGATGGACCGAGTGTTCGATGGGTCGGTGCGTAAAGTGCGCATCGACTACTGGCCTGAAATGGCCATGTAGGATGGCCAGGGTGCAGGTGTGGATTCCCATACTGTCAGCATGGGGGATCTGGCAAAGTGTCATCTCTGTGATAAGATTTCAGGATGGGAGTGAAGAGGGAGGGGTGGGGGTGGGGGGGGGGGGGGGGGGGGGGAGAGAGAGGGGGTCTTACTGTGTTGGGATTGCTGACAACAAGGTTTTGTGTTGCTGAAGTTGTTTTCTTTCATGGAGTTGGGCTTTACCGCAGTGTACTACTGATGGCACTTGTTAGAGAAAGAAAAGACTGTTAGGGACCTAGTTTTTTGGTCATACATGCAGTATGAACAATTTTAGGCAAATATGTTGGATGACCGGTGGAAAACAATCAAACAATCTTACTTTTGAGGTGAAAGTGATAGCTGTGAGAATTATCATAAGAGACTTAACATGAGAACAGTTTTTTTTAATGATAAAGTTTTTTCTTTTTTTTTTTTAAATGTATGCATGTAGATAATCAGTTTTTGACGTAAAAAATTGCGTGTGAGATATTGGTATGGAGTTACAGCCAGAAGCACCAGCCCTGACAGATTCTTGAGAGAATAAAACGGCTCTTACTTGGCCTTGTACAAACATACTGAACTGATGTTTTGCAGGGCCTTGTTAACAGTGGAATTGGCTGGAGGCTTTTTTCAGATTGTACTGAAAATTAAATGCAGAAGACTTTTTAAAATGATTTATTATTTTTTTTTTATTCATTCTTTTATAAGGAACAAAATATGATTTATATTCAAGAAACATATGCACGTTTTGAAAGTGGTATAGGTATTGAATACTGATATTGAATAAGTACAGAAGTGAAAAAAAAAAAACAAAACATTTCAGACATGTAATTTCTAAAGCTCATTTGTAGACTGCTCAGAAAGAACAATAGTATGTTGTCATAATGATAATAGGTACGGCCTGCTTGGTATCTAGAGAACATGATCATGTTCATGCAGTTGTTACAAAAGTTGTGAAGAGCAGAATGAGTGTTGTCGAAGGAGTTTGGTATGTTTGATGATGACTTGTTGATGGAACATTGCACATGTGTCACCATCTCTTCACAGGTAAGATCCTGTAGGGGGAGGATTCTAGTCATCACAGGCTCACTAGAGCTGAGTGGCTTCAGACTTCTCTTGACTCTGCTCAGCTGCATTTTGTTTTTTTCTTTCTCTCTCTCTCTCTCTGCCCAGACCTGTGCACAGACACTGTTGATGATTTTTTTTTCCACAGCATTTTTCTAACTAGAAGGACTGTATAGGTAATGAACCCAACCCCCAGAACTGTTGTGTCATGAGTTCATAACCTCTTACAGTCTCTGTGTGTTCTTTATTTTTATTATCTTTTTGTTCATTTGTTTTTGTTTGAGAGACTAGTGTCTTGGCTTTGCAAGATCAGATCCACAAAAGTACAATTAGCTGCGATGGGTTTTAATTGATTTTAAACCGCTGTGTGCTAACACTCTGTTCTTATGCAGAACTGTGGATCTGATGGGAAGAAGCTTTCAATTTTCTGTTTAAGAGAACACTTTTTTTTTTTCATCTTTCTGAAGGAAAAACAGTGAGAAGTACTCCAGCAGCAAACTTTAGGTGCGCAGGTCTGCTCTGGTTTTGTTTTTGTTTTTGTTTGTTTGTTTTCTGGTGTTGATGAAGTCAGGTGTATGTTGGCCTGCAGAACTGCAGCGTGATCTGATCCATGAACATGGATATTCTCTTGTTTGTCATTACAGGTGACCATTTGGTTCTGTTTCTGCCCCATGTGACTCCGTCATTGTTTATACTGTTGATGTTTATTCTACAAAAGTGATTGTCTTGTTCTCTGTGGATGTTGGTATTGTAATTTCAGGCTAGGACAGCTCAGCTGTGTACAAATTCTGGTCTTGTTTTTTCTACTGCCATCCAGTCATTTGTAACAATGTGAAACATGTTTGGACTTTGAAAAGTTGGTTTTCTGAGATGATACTTAATTGGTCCTATGTAGTCATTAAGAAACAAACTGTGTGAAACAGGGGCTTAAAAACTTGAAGAAGCAAACAGTACTGAACAGTTTTACAATAAACAGCAACAATTTTTTTTATTCAGATTATTGTTAGAAATCAGACTGGCAGAAGATTACTACTTATTTTCCCAAACAATGGTATGCTGCAGGTCCCAGGTTAGCTACACAATGCTAGTATATCACTCGCTCTGGGCAAAAGAATGTTTAAGATGGTCTTAACTGGAGTGCAGTGAATTACCACTAATCTATCTATTTACCAGTATTTGTGTGTGAGTGTTGGATGGCAAAGGTTCAAACTCTATACGCTTCACAGAAACAGATAAGGTCTGACCTGACATGTCCAGACTCGGTGTGTTATCTTCATGGGGATGACTGAATCAGCTCAAAATGTCCAAGAGGTTGGTGACAGCCAGAAATGAAAGCCATGATTCAGCAGACATGTATATATGATATCTCTTTCACTGTTGATAATATCATTATTGAAAAAAAGATACCTGTGTTTGTAATCAAATGAATGTGCAGCACATTTACATTATTGTAGAATAATGCTAATGTGAGTTAATCAAATAATGTGCTAAGCATTTACAGTCAACAAAAGTACACATCAATGTTTTCAAAAACTAAAAAGAAACCAATATGCGAAAGGGGAACATGGTGCCCATCTACAGATACACCCCCCAGCCTGGCCATCACACTCCCTTTTTGACTGTGCATCACTACCTCTCAACACAACAATGGTATAGAGTAGATTAAGTGCAAAAAAGATTAAAAAAAAAAAAAAACCCACACACGCACAACTGAGTGCATATCACACTGCCAGACAACATCAGCACATATTCCTATATCAGCCAAGCAGAAGAAATGATTATAGTTCTCAGATTAGGTTCAGGTAGAATCACAGGATTGTGCCATCGATGACTAAATAGAAATGTGATGACAAAGGGTTGATGATGTCTCTGAAGTTTTGAGCTGGTGCTGCAGGAAATGGAATGATGTCAGGCATGAATGTTAGTCTGATTGATTAGATCAGACCTTTGCTTAGAAAGAAAATTATTTTAGATATGGTAGCTTTTTGTTGTGTCCATGTTAAGATGAAGTAACGGATTGAAAACAGGTGTGTATTTTTTTCCCCATGTGATCCATTAGTTTGTGTGGACAAGTTGTGTTCAATTCAGGGTGCAGTCCTTGGGGTTAGAGTGTCCACTTTGTCTTCCGGTCAACAGTGCTGTATCATGTGAATCCTCTTGCAACGAAGTGCGACTGGTAAAGGGAGAGAATTAACTTGCCAAGTCTCTCTGTATTATACTGGTATTGAGAAGGTGGTTTCAAATATGTAGACACTTGTGCATTGAATCAAACCACCTGTGATTCTGATATTAGTAGGTAGTAGTTGTGATAGTGTCCGTAAGGAAGTGAAAATAGTCTCTTGCACAAACTTGGATTGTTACACCTGTATCAAATACAGTTGGACGTGCTTTCCATAAACTGGGCTCCACAGTCACAATTCAGTGAAGGGTAAGCTTAACCAGTGACTTGCCACTCATTGTCTGTGGAGACAGACAGTTGCCAAGGTTGCAGCTGCAGTATTGGTAATGGGACAGGTTCATGCCAATGCCTTACCACTTCCCAACCTCAAAGACCCTTTAGCTGGGTCTGAGACCTGCCTCGCTTTCAGTTCTCGAATCTGAAGGAAAGAATGCTTGTTGTGTCAAGAAGACAAGCTGCTGGCTCTTACCTATGAAATTGTAGTACAAATGACTGATATTCAAGTTTTCTTGCTTTCAAATAATGTAGAGTCTGTTAACAGGGCGTGCTTTTCATTTTGGTGGTAATGAATTCCCTAGCATGAACTCAACTGTTGATAGAATTTTTATGTTCGTTAGTTATAGTACAATAACGAGTGTGAACATTAGCCTCTTGATGCCAAGATTTATACCATGCATGTGGAGTAGAGATGTAGGCAGGAGTCTGTCTGCAACATGAACTTTAGGGTACATCTCCAAGCCTTCTTCTGTTTAGGTTTATGCGTTTGTATATGCAGGATTAAGTTTTCAACTGCTGTTTGCGATGTCAAAGCAGAAAAACATTTGAAGCTGCTGTACATTCTCATTTGTACGAGGAATGGGGTTTGTGTGCACAGAGTTCATATCTGTTTCATGGACTCATGGGAAATTCAGTGTTTTGTCACTTTGCCACTGAATTGTTTTCAAGGTCACTCCTTCCCTGTCCAGCTGTCGGTCAGCAATGCTGGATAACATGAATGTATGGGTAACTTCGGTGCATTGTTGAAAAAACAGGCAGCCCCCCCCCCAAGACAGTCTCGAGCTGCAAACTATGGGTTGCACACACTACACACACACATGCACTCACACACACACAACATCTTGAGCTGCAAATGATGAGTTGCACTTGCTATCACACACATGCACAAACACACACACACACACTCTCTCTTTTCACACACACTCACACAGAGTCTTATACACACAATCTTGAGCTGCAAATGATGAGTTGCACATACTATAACACACAGACACACACACACGTACACACACACACACACATGTACACACACACACACATGTACATGTACACACACAGAGACACACACACACACACACACACATCTCTCTCTCTCTCTCTCTCTCTCTCTCACACACACACGCACACTTTTTGAGAGGATTGTTTAGTTGTATGTCCACATGTCAGCAGTTGGTCAGTCCATGCTGCAGACTTCTAGGCTTACTTGGCCTGGAACTCCGGGAAGACAGAAAAGAGTTAAGACAAGAATGACGCTGGCATGTAGTCCAAAATTTATCTGTACATTATTCATTTGCTAAGGACATTTGGAGATTGGTCTTGTGGCAGGTTCTCCTGTTTCAGAAAGTCTTTGACACTTTTTTTTTCTGGTCAGAGTTGATAACATGCCAGCTTTTGTTTTTGTTGTTGTTGTTGTTTTTTGTTTCGTAATCTGACAGCTAGTTAGTGAGGCTGTACACACCATCTTGGGTGGAAACAAGGTGTCCAGCCTGCAGCGTCTTTCGCAGGGTAAATTTTTTTTTTTCATCTCTGTGGCGACAGCCCTGAACAGGCTGTTTATAGTTGGATGGACTACATTTAAACTTTGCTGAACTGACTCGTGGAAAATACTGACACAGCTTTGACAGACTTGGGAAGGAATGAAACATCGAGTCGTTCAGACCGTTATGTTGTGGTCATAACCCACTTAGTAACAAAAAAAAAAAAAAAAAGGAAAGAAGACTAAAGAGACAGAAACAAGCAAAAGAATGGGATCTTGCTCAGTGAGAAATGCATCAATTGATTATTGTTGCAGGGACTGTAATGTATATTGTCCTGCTTGCATTAGACGAAAACGGTTTCACTGATACACAATGAAGCAACAGCAGTAGCATGAGGTGTTACAGGTAACCTCCTCATCACCTGTTTTCTATGTACTGCTCTAGCTGGGACGGAGTCAGGTCAAAATTGAGTTTTGAAAATGTAGTTGAAATGAGCAACAACAACAAACCTTCGTGACAGAGCATGAAAATTGGGCCTGGAAAAAAAAAAAGAGTGAATCAGAACATAAAGCGGGAAGCACAGTCTTACTGATTGCCTCCCTTCTTTCTGTCCACATATGCACAACAAATGAATGGAATGTTTCAGTCTGATCTCTGTGGAGTCCATCACCTTTTGTCTTGAAATACCCAGTATTCATTGGCTTGTTATTGTTGATTTTTTTCTTCCTTGGATCTCTGTTACATGTAAATATTTGTTATTGAAATATGGGTGTATGTGTGCACATGATGTATGTGTGCACGTGATTTTCTCCGAGTATTTTTAAAGTCCCTTGAAAAATTGAAAAAAAAAAAAAAAAGCATTTTTGTGTGGCATGCTCGATATGTGTATTGTGGTTTTACTTCCTTTGTTTTCAGTAGCTGATTTTGCAAACTGAAATCATGTCAACAGAAACATTCACAGGCCAGGTTGTGGGCAAACACAACAGTGAATGTGGAGATACATGAAACCTGGCAGTAATATCCGCCATAATATGAACGCCCTACCTTTCAAGCCCTATCCCCCTCTCAGCAACTTTCTCTCTGTGTCTTCGAAACTTTCACTTTAACATTTGCATATTATGGGATGCATCAGGCATGAATAAACCATCGTTTTTTTCTGCCAGCAGCCAGTGATGGTCTCCCTTGTCTACCATCAGACTGGAGATCCACGCCGACTGCCTGATGCCAGCTCATCTTTAGCCACTGTTCCTTAGGCCTCCCAGTTCCTGTGGAAGATTTGTAGGCAGGTCTTGAAGGCAGGAGTCTTGCAAAGTGGCCAAGCCAGTCCAGACAGCCGTGGCAGGTTGTAGTTGATACAGGAGTTTGGTCTGGTTTCTTGATTTCATATTTGGAGATGGAGTGATTGCATCAGATTCCTTGTATTCCCAGGAAGACTCTCTCTCTCCTAGGTTTCAAAGTATTCTGATCGTTTTAATGGGGCTGCATTATTGTGTTGCCAGTATGGCAAATATTGCTCCCATGCTGACCTAGTATCCTGTTACACTAGATTTTTTTAAAAATTTTTTTTTAGCCTATTTTTACACCTTTCTGTAGCTCTTTGTTTTTATACTGATTTCTTGGATCTTTCTTTGAAACGGAAGTCACATGGGCAATCTAAAAAAACTCTGGGGAACATTCTTGGAAACTCTTTACTGGGGAACATTCTTGGAAACTCTTTACTGGGAACATTCTTGGAAACTCTTTACTGGGCACATTGGAAACTCTTTACCAGGAACATCTTGGAAACTCTTTTCACTACATGAATGTTTTCAAGACCATGAACGAAAAGGATAGACACTTGTTTGTTCATGACAACAGATTTAAAATGTAAATGTGGAGAAACACAAAAAAAATCTGAATTGAATTGTGGTTAAAAAGGACGAACAAAGAGGAGCACACCAAGGCACAAGAGTTTGCAGAAAAAAAAAATCATGGGAGGCTGAGAAGGGAGTTGGCATGGTTTCAGGTTGTTGACTTTGCTTTCAGTTTCAGTATCAGCATTTTTGCTTCCATGGCAACAGACTGGTTGATATATTTGGGTATTGTAAGTGTAATTTGATGATGTTTGCCTGTGTCGAGTTTGGGAAAGATACATTTTGAGTGAATTATATGTCTGCATCATTCATTGAATTAGATCTGAGCTGTTTTTCATACTGTGTGGTTGTTGGACCCTGATTCCATAGGAACTGTAAAGCACGCCTAGTCATGTGTGACAAGTAGTACCAGGAAAATAAGCATATCAAGGGGGTGAGGTGAGGCTGGTTGGCTTACCAGAAGAATATTGTCTTGATTCAAGATCTGTTGAATATCTTTGGGTCGATGAGAGAGCCAGGCACGGTCAGAAGAGTTTCTCTTCCAATTCACCATCTGTGCAGACTCCAGTGGCTTCCAAGCCCATCAGATGAGATTTCATTCAAGATTCCCGGTGTGTGCACACATGTATTACAGAAAAAAAAAAAAAACAAAACAAAAACACCTTGTGTGTGTGTGTTGTTTAATCCCATTCATGATGAATTCCATTCCATCTATAGAACAGTGTGCCACTGTCTGCTGGTCGAGTAGACAACATAACACAAAAAACCCTGCCCTCAAAGCATATATCACTGTCTTCATATCATCGCCAAAACAAAACAGTGGCTGGCTGTATGGTGGGACTGAGAATGGTCATATGTGAAAAAATCTTTTCAGTGCTGAACTTCAGAGCCAGCACCCCTGAGTTCGAGTCGTTGTTCAGCCTTGAAACTGGGGGTCCAGATTTCAAGAAACCACAAACATTCGTATCTTTTTCTCCACATTCATAATCTGTGTGCTCATTTCAGCAACAAAACTGCCAAGAGATTGGGTACTCAAAACATTTATCAACATTTGGATATGAACCGTAACGTGGGTGGCCTTTTGTGGTTTCTCATCGTGTGAATAGTCCGAATTTTATTTCTTACCTTGTGATGAAATTGTATAGCATGTGTGTGTGTGTTTTGAATGAATTCACTGTTCCCATTTTCCATTTTTGTGAAGTCTGTTCATGATCAGTTGACCTGTCTTGCCATCGAACATTTGATTGTGAGGGCAAAGTGCAATACAGTCCCCTCCCATTGCCTCGTTTCTATTTCCTCACAGTCATCTCTTTCCATTTCCTTAGAGTTCAGTCATCTTGCACGATGAAAACTACAAAAAAAAAAAAAAAAAACACCCCAAAACTGGTAATTCTTGTTGTGGTGCACTGTACATTCATGCAACAAACCATTACATACAGTGTATAGTGTATCCAAAAACATGACCAGCAGGAGTGAATTGAAACATGTTTATGTTTATGTTTTCCATACTTTCAAAGTAAACTCTGACTGGTCAATCAAAATGATTTCATGGATTCCTTGGGGAGTGTGTGGCGAGGGACGGAATGGATGAAAGGGGGAAGGGGGTGGAGAGAGCAGGGGGTTGGGAAATGGGGGGGGGGGGGGGGGGGGGGGGGGGAAGGAATTCTTGATCCTTTCCTGTTTCATGAAGGGAATAGCAGTGGTAACAGAAATTATGTTTGAAAAAAAAAAAATTCACGCTTAACTTTCTCCCATTCAATTTCTTTGGACTGTGCACTTCCATGTGTCTACAATCTGTCTCAAAAACAACAACAGAAAAATCGTTGGACTGTGCACTTTCATGTGCTTATAATCTAATGACCCCCCTCTGGGGAGCAAGGGGGGGCAAGAAAATTAAGACAACACCCCTCTTTCCCCTACCAGATTTTTGAAAATATGCTAACCCCAGAAATTGAACTAGTACCAGACCTTGAGACAAGCAAGCAAACACTCTCATTTGCATGAGCGCACATGATTATCCTGACCTTTCATGCAAAAAAAACTGGCAAAATCGCTATTGCTTGCAATCGCTTTCTAAATTTCTGCAGCCCACAATTGGACTGCCACTGCATTTCCTCTTTTTTCTCATTTTCTGTCTCCTTTTTTTTTTTTTTTCTTTTTCAAATTACAACTCATTATACATTGGATTGGAGATATATTGAAATGGTGGTGGTGTTTTGAAGTGGTGACTTTTTTCTGTACGTTAATCAGACATGAAGAACTTGAGACAAAAGGACAATTTAACCAACTAAAACTATGTCGGTTGATTTTGAATTTTTCATTAAACATTTCATTTTATCTGCAGTGATTGCAGCTGTCAGATAATTCCTGTGAACAAGTGAAAAAAAAGTAGAAAAGTCTTTCTGCATGTTATTGTGATTTACCAAATAATTCCAGTGTTTTGTTCCCCTTTTTAATTGTTGTTTGCAATATATGGTGAGTCTTTTTTCATGTGTGTGTGATTGATGCATGTACTTTCTGAAAGTTGTGGAAGTATTTGTTTTATATCAGCTCTTCGGAGTCTTCCTGTCAATAAAGGAATTGCTTGTTTCGATTCAATTCTGACTAAGTGGTGTCTCTGTTCGTGCGTTTGTAAGAGTGTACCTATCTGTCTTGGAAAATCTGACACAAAAATCTTTATGCCATCGATCATTTGGCTGAGCAGGATGTGGTTCATGTCATGTCAGTTCTACTGCTTGCAACATTACTTCAAGGCTGCCATTCCTGAAGATTTTAGGAACCTCCCTGTTTTAAAAAAAAATTCCTGAAATCAAAACTGCATCGAATATTTGTGAGCTAGGATGTCACTGTCACAAAGGTACAACTGTTATCAACGCCGAAATTGTGTTTTATGATTGCTAGCAATTAAGTGCCATGTTTTAGGTTGTTTTTTTTTTTTTACCTTCACATACATATGCTTTTAAGTCAGTGTTAAACTTCTCTCAACATCCCTCAGTCCCTTATCTTTGCCCCTGAAAGTAGACAGCCATATCACTTCACCCGCTTCAATTTAACAGTCCAGCCCGAGCACGGATCTTTCCAGAACTGACAGCAATGAGAAAGGAAAGCCACTCCTGTCACTGAGGAAAGTAACACCCAAACGTAAAAACAACAAAAAAACCCATACATACAATTCATAAAAAAATATTCAACTACTGACAGCCCAAGCGCAGAGAAAACCCTCTTATGATAGTTTTTCAGTTCTCAATTTGGGAAAAAAAAAAAAACTGATGAAAAACATACCAATGCTGCTCAAGTTGTAAAAAGGTCATACAGGAAAATTACACCCACATAAAGGACATGCAACGCCCAATTCAGTAATTGATGTCTTGCTAGCTAGTCAGCAGAAAACGGAGAACTTGCCTCCTGTGAATTAAAACAAGGGATTGAAGTCTTTCTGGAACACAGATGAACAGGCTGCAAAGAGAGACAATTACAAAACAAAACACAAAAATGCATAGTAACAAGCACTAACAAAAAACTGGATAGTGAGATCTGCATTCCATTTGCATCAGGATTTTGAGGAATACTTATTCCCCGACCAAAATTTGAGTCAAAGAAAGCAGCAGAAAAGAGTAAATTATACGCCCAAATTTCCAGAAATGAGGGATACACTGTGTCATGGCAAAGGCACCAGTACATGGTTTGATGGCCTTTTGTTGCATTGGCTTTTCTATTTCAATGACAGTTCATAACTGACCCATGCTAGAATGGTGTAGAAAGAGGTATCCAATACATGGGCAGATCTTGTCTAATTTGATGGCCTTTTGTTGCAATGAAAATTCTTAACCCTTTAACTCCCTAAATTTGTTTTCTTTTTAATATTAATTTTGCGGGTTTTTTTTCATAGAACATCTCTGCAATTTCAAAGTTAAAAGCAAGTGTTGAACATTCTTGAACAGAACTTTTGATTCTCAGTAAATTGTCAAATAATAAAATCACCCAAAGTGCAGTTGGCTGAGCATGCCTTTGTGTAGGTAATGATCATACCCAAGTATTGTGATCACACTGACCTTACTAAGTGACATGAGGAATCCCTCCACACTCATAGAGCTAACTTTCCAATTGTGGTCACCTCACACATTGCCATTGTGGATGGATGCGAGCGCAAGCACACCTGTACAGCCTACATAGCCTTCTGAGCAGTTGTTATCAATTAGCAGCGCCTTGGCTTTTAAATTGTCCTCAATCATATTGAAAGGACTATCATCTATTACAGTCATTCAGATCCACACTTGAAATGCGCTGAAACCATTAAAAGAAAAAAAAAAAGTTTTTTGAGGGAAATCTAGGCACCAAAGGTAGGCACTTTTACTACAACTACGGTCCTCAAACAATACATCCACAATACAGCTCCAGCTTTTCCAGATACACTGAATGGAAACAAAACGAATGGCTGCCCTCGACAGGCAGAATAGGCTTTTTGCAGAGAATCACGGACTCATAAGATAAGATTAATACTGATGTTTCTAGATTCAAAACTGACCAAATATTGAAGGGGGGGGGGGGGGGGGGGGGGGGGGGGGGGGGAACCAAGGCAAAAGTTACAGCCGTCTCACACAGGAGGAAATTAAGGATGACAAGACTTGTGCTGCTTCCTCAATCCCCCCCACCCCCCTATCCCCAACCCCCATTCTATTCGGTGCATGTGCCAAAAGTAAGCTGTGCCTATGTTTAAGTGTGCAAGCAACATACATAACTCTGTCAGAATCAGAATTGAAATAACTTTTGTCTCTCAAAGAAACAACAGGCATAACTCTGCCAGAATCAGGATGGACATAATTTCTTTTCTTGATCTCAGAAATTAGAACTGTTTAGATGTGCAATCATTCAAACAACACTAAAATCTTACAACTTGTGGTTGTGTTAACATGTCAAAGTCATTAAAATGCAGTTCTACAACAACAAAAAAAATGTAGCCTTTTGCACACATGCACAAATTCATATACACACAGTCGCACACATACATACACTCACTTGCAAAGTAGCATTTTGCATGCATGCATGCACATATAAAAAACAAATCAATAACAATTTATATAAACTTCAGAATACGATTAATTTGTATATAAGAACATCACACACACACAACTTGCACATTCAATTTAGGTGACACCATTTCCAGTTATCAAATATCTGCATGCATTTGCGTATGCATCCGAGTTCACAGCACAGCACTTAACATTTGTCTGTAATTCAAACCACACTTGTTATGTACATACATACAGTTTTTGCTACCTACAGTCTAGTACATGCCGATCGTTTTCCTTTCTTTTTTTTTCTTCCGACAACTGTAGCAATTAGACTGAAGGGAAATAAAGGTCAGCTGAAGCTGCCCTCACGAAGGGAGTACTCCCTCACACTAACTCTCATGTTTAAGCAGTTACTATTGAAAGCTAGGGCGTAGAATACGGTGCCCTGCAAATGCTGAATCAGGACAGGCACCAGTGAACACCATTCAAGTGACTCAGCAGCAGTGCAGCACCTCCTCTGGATGGTTGCTCACCAGATGACAATCTAATATCGACTGCTCTCTGTGGAATGCTGATGCCTAGTCTTCAATAAGGACAAAACTGTGCTTCGCTGTGTATGTGCTTCCCACAGCCTGTGGCATGGGAGTTATGCCATTTGAAAAGGACAGAAAAAGCAAAAGCAAAAAAAAAAAAAAAAAAAAAAAAAGACTGCCTAAAGTCTTCACCTCCTGGTTCGATTCCTTGGGTCAGTGGATGGGGGGGGGGGGGGGGGGGGGGGGGGGGGGGGGGGGGTGAGCGGGAGAAAAATGGGATGACAGGAGGGAGAAAAGAGGACAGGGCTGCAGCGGCAGGAATAGGAGGGACTAACCTGGGGAGGGGCTTTACCAAAACATGAAGGGTCCTACTAGCAGGAGGTGAAACTGATGATGACTGGAACAGGTGGGAGAAGGCGGAAAATGGGAGGAAGGGGGCCAGTTACCTATCAGTATTTCCTCCAACAATCTGGATTCCTCAGCATGTGATTCTTCATTAGAGAGAACAAGTTCTTCTGCTCCTTTCACCTGTACCAATTTAGAACAACCCTTCTCCTGTATAGCGGATCACCTGTACCAATTTAGAACAATCCTTTTCCTGTATAGTGGATCACCTGTACCAATTTAGAACAATCCTTTTCCTATATAGCGGATCAAAGTTGTTGATCATGATTTTTCTTTCAAAAGAAAAGAAAAAGATAACAGAAAACAAGCTGAAATTACTGAAAAGTGTCATTCTATCATATGTTTTGAGGGAAAATGTGAAAGGACGGCTCAAAGTCTTCAATTTGTCTCAGTGCTGGTCCAGATCTTTGTATACCCTCCTCAGCAGCTTCTCCTTCTTGTTTCTGTTGTTGTGTTTCTTCCATGGCTTGCCCACTAGCGATGCCTGGCTGCTATAGGGTGTGGAGTTCTCTGACGATAAGGAACCCTGACCACCGCTGTCCCCGACCGCTTGCAGACCTTCTGTGTGAACACAGTGGCTGACTGCATGAGGTCCCTTTACATGGGGTTTCATGTTGCTCTGCAATGCACCAAAGAGGACATCTATCACTGACAAGAAACAGCATCCCTACTGTGTTACTTCGGAGTAACTCACGTGTACACTATTGGTATAATAACCTAGGAAAGAGGCAGGGGGAGCCTGGGGTGAAGGTAGAAGCAACAAAATAGCAGGGGGCCAAGTTCACTCTGGAATCCTCACCAAAGGCCAACTTATGTCATGTCAGTATAAGCGTGTGTGAAGTGTAAACTCCCCCCTTTGAAAGACTAGCATTCTTAGGATGTAGAACCTAAAGCTTGAGTGTGAAGCTAGAAGATAGCTAAACCAGCCCATGCCAGACATTGATGTTGTACATTAGGGCAGAAATCAATTGTGCCCTTATTAGAGGGGCATCAATTCTCATCGATATACTCTTGGGTAGTGCCGCAATAAGCCAGATCAGGCACAGGTGGCATTGCCTTGAATGTAGAATCATGGAAACCTGGACTAGAAAAACTGGATATGAAACTTGGGGTGAATAATCATTTCATACTTAAAAAATTAAAGATCTTTTTTTCTTTAGATGTTCATTTTTTTCCAGCCTCTTTGAGACAGGTGTAGGTGGTTTCCTCAGAAATCCTCAGATCTGGGGGCATTCTCCAGCCTATCAGCTCCATGTCCTTCTTACATCTAAAAGGATTTTCATTTATATCATTCAGATTCAATCAAACCTGACAAAATTTCAGCTTATGATTTACGACAGCATACTTCAATCCTTTGCTGCATATATATGAAATGCAACTTGAAATACCACAACTGACTCATACAAACACAAACACATGAAGAATTCCTATGATACGACATGAGAGAAAAAAAAAAAAATCACAACTAAAATCATCTTCTGTCACTACAATAATTCTGAAAATTTTAGTTTAGTCACTTAGAAATGATACCTTTGTGAAGAATTCACGATCCAGCACTTCCGCTTTCATTTCACTTGCTGTTTTCTGAAACATAAAAGAGTTCATAAGCAAACGAATACCTGGAAGTCTAATCAATATGGAAGCTACTACCATCAACTGCTGACATCATCAGCACATACAGTACAGATCTGCCCCACATAGGTCTCTCACTCACACTCACACACACACACACACACACACACACACACACAAACACACACACACACACACCGGTGGTGTTGGAAGACATTCTGCAATGAGGAGGCCAGTCTAAAATGTCACTGCAGCCTCCCAATATTGTAAGAAACACCAGAGAAGATGGGGGATGGGAAAGGTGGGTGGGGAATGTGGGGTGAAGGTGACTCAAAACCTCCTGTAGAAGTGGAGAGGAACCCTGAGGGGAGTAATCCCTCAACTTCCAAACTTCTGTAACAGTGGGCATTTACAGGGAAGGGAGAAATGCAATACAGCATGCTATTCATATTATTTTTTGGCTTCAAAAGGGTGTCCCCAAGCCCCCCCCCCCCCCCCCCCCCCCCCCCCCTCTTCCACCCCCTCCCTTCCAGTTCCAACGTCACCACACAGACAATGGCGGTCTTAACATAAATCACCTGGTTGCTGTCTTTGACCATGGCCACACTTCTGCTCATTTCCACAGCTCTGTATGGAGGCTTCTGGAAAGCTGCTGCATCCACACCAGGGGGTGGATTACAGTACAGCAATTTTCCCTGTCAAAGCAAAAAAAGAAAGACATCTGACAGCTGAAAAGTTAAGGCTGAATGCTTGGAATACTAAATATTCTCACGGTATTACCCGTGTCTGCAGAGAAAACATTTCTGAGCATCATCTTTTGTTCGAATGTCCGGTGTTGACCTCACTCTATCAGGAGAAAGGTATTGAGATGAAAAATGTTGATAAATGTCAGTACTGTCTTATATGATTCATGTGTTGCTGAAATTGCCATGGCAATTTCATAGACGCAGGTTGCCAATTTTTTTTTTTTGTAAAGATCAACAATTTTATGTACCACCAGGTTATTTCACTTATGTAATTATGCATATATCAGATGTGGATTTGAAAGTACTTACATGGATGATAAGTTGAGTGTGGAGTTTTTCTGTTTTGTTTTTTTTAAATAAGTGTCTAATATGAAAAGACATTAAATAAACAACTGAAACTGAACTGAACTGTATTACACCATCGTACACTGATAATACTTTTCCCCCTTATTTCTGTACTAAAAGTAACTTTAACACAAACTCTTTCCATAAGTATTCTGAGGTTTCTCCACATCACGTCCTCCGAAAAGTCTAACATGTGAGCATTAAGTAGTCCATGCTACGTATGCATTGCAGCCACTTCAAAGTCACACTCACTACATCAGTCAATGTCTGTCTTGCCAAGATGGATGCTCTCTTTCCCACCACTGCTGGATTCTTTCCCACTACCACATTTAATTCCCATGAATCTTGCTACCAATGTAAAGCTACACCTGTTCTCTAGAGCAGAGGCATGGAATACAAGAAGGAAGACAACTGAGAGGATGCAGACATTTATCTGAATTTATCATTAGCCCACCTCAGAGAAGTTCCACTGGTCCAGGGAGCCACAAATTACCAACCTCAGCATAGAACACTCCAGCAACAAACAGGTGACAAGATGAAAAGAAGATGGAGATGTCTCAAAAACACTCCCAGGACACTGAAGGTAGACATCACCAGACGCACCATGAACCAGAACTCCTGGGGGAAAGCCAAAGTGAGGACAACCAAGAAACACCTAGCATCAGGACCACGAAGTGAGGTCAACCAAGAAACACCTAGCATCAGGACCATGGAATGAGGTCAACCAAGAAACACCTAGCATCAGGACCACAAAGTGAGGTCAACCAAGAAACACCTAGCATCAGGACCACGAAGTGAGGTCAACCAAGAAACACCTAGCATCAGGACCACGAAGTGAGGTCAACCAAGAAACACCTAGCATCAGGACCACGAAGTGAGGTCAACCAAGAAAAACACCTAGCATCAGGACCACGAAGTGAGGTCAACCAAGAAACACCTAGCATCAGGACCATGGAATGAGATCAACCAAGAAACACCTAGCATCAGGACCATGAAGTGAGTGAGGTCAACCAAGAAACACCTAGCATCAGGGCCATGGAATGAGGTCAACCAAGAAACACCTAGCATCAGGACCATAAGGTGAGGTCAACCAAGAAACACCTAGCATCAGGACCACGAAGTGAGGTCAACCAGAAACACCTAGCATCAGGACCATGGAATGAGATCAACCAAGAAACACCTAGCATCAGGACCACGAAGTGAGGTCAACCAAGAAACACCTAGCACCAGGACCATGGAGAAGACATCCAACAGATGCCAGACATCTGGAGACGGCGGAACAGGAAGGCCATGGATAGAGGGTGCTAGCTGACAGCTGCCGTCAACCCATTCTCAGGGAGGGATGACAGGCAATGACGATGAAAATCAGTAAGACTTCCTCATACTCCTCCTTTTCATTGGTGATGAAGGCCAATGACTCGAGCATTTAAAAAAACAAACTGCAACTTCCCTAGAGCAAATCAATCAGATTCTACCCCAGTTCAATGTATATCCCTCTTGACATAGTTCCGTATCTGTCACTTTACCTAACACATCCTCAGCTTCACTTAGCTGGTAGTTGCAGCTTTCTGCTTCAATTTGTAATTGTGCAGTGACTGAATGAATATCCTCACTCCCTTCTCATACCCTACATCCCTGACAAACATTATTTTGCACACTGGATTCATGTTGTAATCTGGATCAGTTGTACAATTTTCATTTCAAGCTTGTAATTATCAATACATCTAATAAGTCTGATTCCTTTTCTTTACTAAGAAGCAGTCATTATTTCTTGGGAAAAAATAAGAACATATTTAAAAAACAAAAACAAAAATGAAAGAAAAAGCCAATCTTGCACCGTCAGAAAAATGATTGGATCTGCCCAGTGATCCAGGCAGGCACCAGAGTTAAGGTGGTTGTTCTTGGCATTCCATCTTTTCACCAAGTTCAGCTTACATCAGTGCAGAAATTTTCCCAAGATCCAACATAGGCCAGGTGAAAATAAAACCTTCACAGAGGCTGAACTCACACTCAGGAGCCTGTACTACACACACACTTCAGACAAACCAACTTACATCGTCAAAAACCAAAGCTCCCTGCCTGCTAAAATTTTCACACAAGCTAGACCCATGTGCTGGGATGACTTACACATACTTTACAGTTTAGCACGTCATTTTTCATCTTCAGGTAAAACTCCCATCTTATCTCCTTCAAATCAGAATTGTTCCTGCGACAGAACTACCCAGGACTGACATTACAGGAGCCAGGTAATAAAACTGATGTTTCTTGTCCTGAAAAAGGTACTCATAAACATTGCGCTTTTCAAGGATCAGTTTTATCCACTTCGAAGTGAACAGCGATATGATATCTCAGCAAAACGTTTCAGCTCTCCAAGGTCAATTCACACAATACTATTATAACTCCAGTATCAGACAACTGTAAGAAGAGACAGCCTGTCAATCCATTTCTGACTCAGCTGCCAAAATACATTCAACCTTCTGGCCTTGGCTGCCTGGAAGAGAACACAGAAACATCAGAGCACAGAGTCAAAATAATGACCTAAAAATTCCAAGACGGTGACAGCGCACATCTGACGCTCTGAAAGAAGTGATATACGGGAGATAAGCATGAAAGCAATATCTTCACTGAAAATGATTGGACTTGTTGCAGGATTTGGACCCAACTCGCTATTATCCGTTATCTCATAAGTCGACTGGTGTTGCGGCCTTTTTTTTCTTTTGATACTTATCTCGCAAGTTCGCTTGTTGCAGCCATCATGCTATGAATTATCTTATAAATCGACTGAAATGAGTGAAGATTTACACAAACCATTTTTGTTCTTCTTTATAGTGGCACGAGAACAATTTCAAAAGTGCTGAAGTTATGCGCTGTCAAAGAGAATGTCAATGAAAAATATCGAATTGGGGGTAATTTATAATCTCAGTAAACTGGGAGAATAATGGGTTACATTAAAAAAAAAAAATGATGTTCTTCTCTTTGTCTGTGCCTAAAAGACAGGCACAGCTCGCCAGTCAAATCCCCAGACTCAAATATACCAGGAGGAAATTAGGGTACTGGATCAGCACTCTCTCCCCAAGGACACAGACAGTTGAAACACAAACAGATTTCCCATACACTGCGTTCCACTCCTTTATTATCTGGCACTCACAAAGAAAAAAGAAGATAGCCACTCACGCTGACGAAGTCTTTGAGGATGTAACGGGCAGCTCTAGGTCTGTCAGGGTTCCCTTTGTGTGACATGAAGCCTCTCAGTGCTGCAGCAATCACAATTACGGCATTAGAAACCCACAGCACTACGAACTCCAGATACAGACAAACAAAAAAAAAACTGTCAACAATACTACATTTGCAGGTTCCATTGCTGATCCGTTCTTCATTATTGTTTCCTGTTCGATAGCAAAGGATGCCAGGAAGTCTGAAAGGGAGGGGGTTGAAGAAGGGGGCAGAGGAAAAGGAATCTGAGCTGAATGTGAGGGAGTACAGGAAGACTGTTTCTTTTCCATCAAATATCTTTTTGTAACAAAACTGGTATTTTGGTTTGCGTTCAGTTGTAAATGTATGGTGGAGGCTAGGGGGGGATATTAAAGGTGGGGTAGGGACTTACAGGGAAGGGGTGGAAATGTATGTGAGATTTAAGCTATCCCTTCAATCAAAAGCAAATCAATCAAATGATCTGTGTATGCACTCATGAACACACAGATCAATCATGATTTATACCTTGACCTTTGATCAGGTATGTAAGACAAAAACAGATGCGTTTATTAGCAAATGAAATATTTATCAATAGTTTTCACAGAAGTTAGGCGATTTCAAGTAAAAAATGAGCTTTTCTGGGGTCAAAAAGGGGATATTTCTTCCATCTCATTCTAGAATTAGACATGAACAGTACTAACAGCAAAGCATACAGCTTACAAATATTACAGTCATCACACATTACTCAACATTAGAAAGCACTTCAACTTACCACTTCAGTCCAACAAGTAAACTGTGGCTTGACAGGTTACACAGAAGTCTCCAGACTAATGTCCATTTATGTTGCTCTTTGCTCCTAGATTATCTAGCTACAATGATAGATTCTTTGGAAGTCTTGGTTTTTCAGTCTGTACACAATGGATACCACCAATATTGCAATTTTCTTGTTTCATCCTGCCTGGATATCTGGATACCTGATTCTCTATAGTCTTGTAACAGCAAACTGAATTCTATCAAGATGTTGGTAATGGGAGGCGAGCGTTTTCACAAGATGCGAAGTCTTTGTTCTGCCCGAGGCAAATTTTGCAGCTTCATCTGACCCTGGGAACATGGCTTTGAAAAGTCGGCCCGCATGATCTGATGCAGCAATGGGGATGTGTTGTGTTCCAGCAAGTAGGAAGTGAACAAGAGCTGTAAAAACAAATATATGCAGTCAGTAAATCAAATTCCACAGACAAGCTTTAAAGACAGCTGATCCATGCACACAACCACACATGGGGGGGGGGGGGGGGGGGGGGGGGGGGGGGGGCAGAGAATGCTTATGTTAAGACTTCTACAAGTATAACACCTTGCTGTTAATGAATTGTTGCATTAATCTTGTTTGTCTGTTGTTAACGTTAATGGTTCTAAATAGAATACTCATGCTGGCATTTCGCCTTTCCAGTTTCACATCCACTATCATATTCATGTGGATTTTAAAATAATACTCATGCTAGCATTTAGCTTTCCACAAATGCACTATTATATCCATCACCTTTTTTTTCCAAACTTTATTCTTATTACTATGCAGGGGGGGGGGGGGGGGGGGGGGGGGGGGGGGGGCATGGTCAGGAGGCCTGACTTATATTCACAAAACACAATTTTACAAATTATATCAATTTTCAATATATTTCATAACTACAATGGATCTATAAAAGTATAAGATTGACGGAGTGCGAGCACGAGTAAGGAGGCAAGAGTTGTTGGTGGTAGTATAAGTCTTAAACTTCCAGTTCATTTGTTAAAGAAAAATGTTTAGAGAGAAAGTGAAAGACAAGGACAATGATCCTTTATTTTATAATGGCTGAAGTACTGGCTTACTCGGCAAATTTTTTCTTTGTATCTAATACTATTCTAACAAGCATGCACTACGTACTACAACACCTACATCAAAACAAGGGTATGCATTTACATAGATACCTATGAAAATACAAAAAAAAAAAAAAAAAAAAAAAAAAAAAATGTATAGAAACAAACAATTATGAAACAACAGCAAACAGAAAAAAAAAAAAGCAGGCAAACAAACAAGACACACACACACACACACACACACACACACGCACACAAATGTGCGCACGCACACACTGACAACACACATGTATACACACACCACATGAATACCAAGATAAAAAAACAAAACAAAACAAACAACACACACTTACACTTACATCACTTCTGACATGAGATGAAGAACAAATACATAGCCAATCATAAAATCCATACAAAAATATTTAGATGGTAAAAAAAAGTGAACAGAAAATAATTCCAACCATCAACAAGAGTATTACAACATTGGCTGTTGTTTACCAGTTTAAAATGAAAGGAGGAAAAATAAAATATTTTAAAATTGAAAGAGACTGAGAGAGAGAGAGAGAGAGAGAGAGAGAGAGAGAGAGAGAGAGGGGGGGGGGGGGGGAGACTTGTAGGGTGTGAGGGGAGGGGAGGGGGTAATCTGACAATAATTTTTGTTGGTCTCCAAAAAATAAATTTTGACATCAAGTCATCAGTAGGTCCATGCTCTTTTTTTTTTTTTTTTTTTTTATCTGTGCAAACTCTCAGCCGAGAGTTCCCAGCAATGAAGCAACAAGCAAAAAAAATAGCTACTGCATAAATCCATCACTTACCTCTGCCTTAATGGTGCTTGTGTCCAATCCGTTTGAAAATCGCGAGGTGATTTTCGGCGTCTCTGCAACTGCGTCAGATTGCGCCGCATTCCTCTTGTGCTTGGCAGAAGAGGCATGAAGCTCAATGTCTTTTTTTTTTCCCACCATGTGAGATGTTGATGTCAGTACGGCATTCTTTACAAAACGCATGGTACTCATCTCTCTTGGACGCATCAATGAAGGCGTAGTCGACTTTGTATCGCGGCAAAAACTTGACTTTTGCCTTTTTTTTTCGAGTCATGTGGCACTGCTTTCCTGACGCCATTTTCGCGGGGACTGAAGTACCGGACGGAAGTACCGGGCGGAAGTCACTTTGTTTCGGTAAACCGAAGTGTCTTTTTTACCGACACCTTGCGAAAAATTACCGAAACGTGAAGTGATTTTTTATTTTTCATTTTTCGGGAAAAAAAACAGACAACTTTCGGGATTTCCTGTCAGATTTTCATTTTCGGGAGTTTCCCGAAAATTTCCTTTCATGGGATGCAATGCTGCAAACAGCTGTGACTGTTACCTATGAGCATGAACAGACTGAGGAAAGGACAGAGAGACAGACAGGAGGAAAAAAAAATCACAACAAAACAAACAGCACACCAGGTCTCGTCTCTCTTCCCTATACCCCCCCCCCCCCCCCCACCCCCCCCACTTTCCTTCCCCCCTCTCCTCCAACCTCTCCGCCATGCCACCCACCCTACACACAGTCCATATGACTGCTCTATGTACACACCTCCGTAAGCCTGAAGCAAGTCGTAGGCTGAGGGTCCTTTGTCAGGGTCCTCCGATTCCTCAGGTGGGGGGAAGTTCAAGTGGTACAGGGCCTCCAGGGCACTGCGTCCCACCCGGTGACACACCTGTTCAGCTGTCAAGGTGCCTGTACTCTTCATGCGACACAAGCTTTGTGCAGAAGGTCAAAACTGAACTGAACTGTCGTCTACTTTCTCATGTGCTTGTGTAAGAATGAACTGTGATCAAGTAATGCATAAATGTTGTCTAATTTTGAAAAAGCAAACAAACAAAAAACATACAGCTACAATACCAAAAAAGTACCTGTATACACTTATACACATGGCCTCCATTAAAATGCATTCAAACACACACACACACACACACACACACACACACACACACACAGAGGATACAAGTTCCACAGGGGGTTCAGAGTCCTGCAGCTGGTCGATGGGCAGAATGCCGTTGATCACCAGCTCTGCCTTGCTGTTGACGAAGGAAGGAAACACCAGGCCTGGGCAGTCACACAGCATCAGGTCCCTGTCCACATACAGCGTCTGCACAACACACAGACCCCAAACTGTTGAAGGACAGAAGGACACACATGGATGAATGTGTAAGCAAACGAGAGAAACGCAAACAACATGTACACCTGTAAACAAAGGAGAGAAGCACACACAAGGCATGTACACCTGTAAACAAAGGAGAGAAGCACGCACAAGGCATGTACACTTGTAAACAAAGGAGAGAAGCACACATAAGGCATGCACACCTGTAAACAAAGGAAAGAAACACACTAAGGGCACGTACACATGTGAACAATAGACAGAAGCCCACACAGCACAAAACATCGTTTCATTTGATGAACAAACAGAAATGGGTTTTTTCTTTTTTTTTTTCACCAGAAATCAAAACGGTTTCAGAAAATCTCTGCAACATTCATAAATGTGTGGAAGTGGGAGGTATATGTTTCAACTGCTTTCGCACTCTCAATGGGCTGTTCCAATGAGGTGTAAGCTGCACTTTAGCAACAACAACAAAAAAAAACCCACAAAAAATCCCTCGGTCCAAAATCTACAGATGCAGCCCTGCAGCACTATGTGGGTGTGACATACCTGGAAGTGCTTGGTGCGGCCAGCGTGGCAGACACAGCCACCTTCTTTGTCCTCAGAATGGTGTTGATCGTGGATCGTGGAACTCTTGCCCACATTGGGGTATCCCACCATCCCCACTGTCGTCACCCCTTCCAGGTACTGCACCTGGGCCGTGTGTCGAAAAAGGGCCAATAATTCTCCAGTGGTATGCAGTCTGCTGTCAATGACACCTGCACACAAAAGGTTACCTTTATTTCCGACATTTTTCCTCTTTACTACATTGCAAAGCTACATCATGTCTTGAGCCCATTTGAATCTGGCATCTGACACCATGTCTGAGAAAGCTAGTCCAGAAAACGTTGAGAATGAGACAAACAAAGTGTTGTTTCAGATCTTTAATGCAACAGGAGGATGCTGTTCATGTGCATGTGTGTGGTTGGTTATGAAGTAAGTGAACACACTGAAAACAGTGTTCACTTCAACTGTTTGAACAGTTTGTGTTTTATTTATTAAAAGCAGTATGTCTCCATGTCACAAATGTATCCTAACATCATCTACTGGTTTCCCCTGAAGGACAAACAACATCCAGCACATACCCACTGCCTGTGGAACTTGGGTGTTGTCACTCAACTCTTCGCTGCCTGCACTACTTTCAGGTTCATGCGTATGGGTATTGTCCACAACACTCTTCTCACTGTCTTGTTGCCATCACAGCTTTCTGTCACAGAGATCTCTGTCTTTTCAGCACTGTTCACATCATCTTCATCACTGTCTTTGTTGCCAGAGTCATCACAGCTGGTCCCTTCTGTGTCTTTGACAGCAGCATCACACAAATCCTCACTGTTCTCATCATCACTCTCATCACCCGAATAATCACTGTTATGATCTTCCTCAGCTGTTTGATTGTCAGGAGCATTCTGCAGAGCAAAACAAAAACAAAACAAAAAACTTATTACATGGTACTAACAAAACAGAAAACTTATTACATGGTACTAACACTTTCTCAATCTTACCCATTCACAAACTCCAAGATGCTTCTCTCTCTCTTTCTCTCTCTCTTTCTTCTTTCTCTCTCTCTCTCACTGGTACACATAATACAAATATACTAAAGCAGGCATACCAACTCCCAATATATATGATACAATTACAGCACTTTCTCCACTCTCGAATACCTGAGAAAACAGACTATAAAATTATAAACAAAATGTTTAAAGTCTTCACATTGCACAATGCATTTAAAAGGATAAAAAAAAAAAGCAAAGTCTACTATATATGAACAGAAGATTGCACAGATTGTGTTTGACCCACAGGAAAAGCATCAACAGCTTACTAATTAGATTTCTCTATTTCTGAAGAAATGCTTGCTGCAGACTATCGCTGATGGTTTTGCAATATGGTGTGTATGTAACAAAATCATTTTCCTCACCATGCTGAACAATAGCCTTTTTGGTATCATCACCTTCTTTACCATTGTTTCTCCCATATTGACCAGTTCACCACTGCCAGTTATTGGTCAATATGTGGTGGGGACCTTGCACTTTGTTCCTATACAGGCGATTCTGGATGCTTTGAGCGTTACATCTGGTAGTGTCTGCAAACGCGGAAGTAGCTAACACCTGCAAAGTACTTTGACTTGACTCTGACTGGAGTGCTCTGACAGCTCTGTTAAAAACTGTGGACAATATAGTGGCCTGGTGCAAATGCTGAAAATGGAAAGAAGGGCCCCCTATTGGGCTCAAAGGCAGCATTTTCATGAACAGCATATTGCTTCTTTCTCTCTACCGAGTTCTCAGAGTAGGCAAAGGAAAGTTCCGCTTCCAGTTCAGGAAAAACACAAAATTACAAGCAAGTTTTCTACTGTCTTCCCTTGTCTCTCTCTCACTCTTTTCTTAATTTTCATTTTTTTAAAAGATAAGAACAGACCTATTTTTGGCAGTTTAAAAAAAGACAGTTTCCATTAAAAATGGAAAGAAGTTGCATCCAAATAAACTTCCTTGGTTGAAAAGAGTGCAAGCAAAATGGTCAGTTTTATACATCAATAAACACAAAAACTGACACAAGCACAGATAACATTCATTACTTAACTTTTAAACAAGTTTGCTGCAACTGGACCAGAATTTTTCTTAAACCCTTTTAACACAAGCTTAATTAAATATATTACTTTGATTGTTAGGTACCTGCTACATTATAAAAAAAAACAAAAAAAAAAAAAAACAGCTTATCACAATGGTAACTACACACTAAGAGACAACAACACACACAGCATCTACATTTCCTCTTCTAGACGACTCCCAGAAGCTCTCTCTGTAACGCACTAACAGTTCTAAACTACTCCCAGAAGCTTACTCCCTCTCCCTGTAACACACAAACAGTTCTAACTACTCCCAGAAGCTCTCCCTGTAACACACAAACAGTTCTAAACTACTCCCAGAAGCTCTCCCTGTAACACACACAAACAGTTCTAAACTACTCCCAGAAGCTCTCCCTGTAACACACAAACAGTTCTAGATTACTCCCAGAAGCTCTCTCTGTAGCACACAAACACATCTAGCTCTGTCTGTAATGCACAAACAGTTCTAGACTACTCCCAGAATCTCTCTCTGTAATGCACTAACAGTTCTAGACTACTTCCAGAAGCTCTCTCTGTAATGCACAAACACATCTAAAATTTCTGTTTTAACATGTTTTTGACTACTCTCAGAGGTTTTCTCTCTGTTAACACACAGACTCATCTAAATTCCGTCCTAACACACATGATCATTCATTCAACCCATTAAGTATGTCAGTTATGTTGGCTTCCAAGTGTTATCGAAATTTCCTCCACCAGGTAGATTATGTTTTTCACTCACATCCAGCGGGTTGTGTTTGTCTGTCTGCAAGCAAGATTACACAAAATCTACAAAACCAATTTTACCGCTACTTTGTCCAAAGGTGGAAAGTGGTGGGACAACCCACTTAATTTTGGCTCCAATGCATAGTGCAGATCAGGATCAAATGACGAATCCAATATTGTTGGCTACCTTGTTACAAACATTACTGAGAGGAGTGAAAGGGGCAGAAAGGAGGGGGGTGAGGGTGAGGGGAACCTTCACTGAACTGGTTTCAAAGAAATTTGGAGGAAAATGAAATATGCTCCTGAGATGAACACATTAACCCGTTGAGTGCCTTTAAGCCGTCAGCTGACGCCGTAGTAAAAATGTACTTCCAGTGCCTATGGGCCGTCCACTGACGTCATGCATTTTTCTTGAATTTCATTCGTTACTATTATTCCTATCAAAGGACTGAAATAGAGTGTGCGTAGTAAGCCTTATATGTCTACAGTATTAAAATGATATGCAAATGACCACACGTGAGGGGAAAGACCATTTTTCCTCATCACTGACTGGATGACCAGCCAGCGCTTTGTCTCGCTTGCAAAGATGGCGGCGCAACCTTCGACGAGCGTAGTGACCAAATCAACGTATTTACACAGCTGAGCGGGCTCTGCTAATCATTTTTGATAATCATCTTTTATTCAGCGACTCACTCGAGCATGAAGGTGAGATGATGATAGTGATGGAATGCTGGCCATATTCGTCAGTTATTGAGTCGTGCTGTGCGATCTCAAGAGTGTGTTCAGCTGACTGGTTACCAACGTCGAACGAGCTAGCCTAGTGTGTACTCTGCACTGCGTGCGAGTGGCCAGCGGCGTGTTAGTCAGCGCGAGAGGGGAGCGCGGCCTGCTCGCGGCGTGACACGGGGCAGCAGGAAAGGTAGGGGAAGAGAAGGAGTGAAAGAGAGGGTTGACATCCAGAAAGGGGGGCGTGGTGGGGGGGGGGGGGGGTGTGGTCGTGAAATGACCTGTCTGCATGAGGTGTGAGCGTCTGGATAGACTTCTAGACTGTTTTACTTTCATTTACAGGTGTAGTGTGACAATACAAACTTTATTTTCAACTTTTTTGCTTTGTATTCTTTTTTGGATGTGAAGCTGTAGTGGTAAATACATATGTTTTTGATTGTGCAAAAAAAATCTATCCAAATCTAAATGCCTAAATATTTTTTTATGATCAAAATTAAAACAAAAGAAGCCCAGATTCAAAATCTCCATTCAATTTCCTTCAAAAATCATATATATTTCATTTTTATATCTTTTGTAGTTTCTGAGCTAGAATTTTTGTTAATTATTACCCCCAAATCATTACATTTCCTGGCACTGGGCCAGCCTTTGTTATGTAATATTTTCAAGCAGTGAACGGGTTAAATCTGGTGTAGATTCACCAGTTCAAACTGCAGAAAGACCTGTACACAACTCGGAAAAATTACAAACTTTCTGCTGAATGTGTATACTGCAAACAGATACCCATCTATGAATTGATATATTTTCATTGAACAGTAAAACTTCCTTCTCATATAAATTGTACTATTGTGTTCTCCATTGCCTATAAAAAAAAAAATACATAAGTGCTCACACTCTCTGTTCAAATTAAACTAATGCTTCCCTTGGAAAAAACAAATTTACTAATAAACCCACTAAGTGGACAGATCCAAGACTGGTCTGACCATGGCAAAGGTCAGCCCTCGCCTGTGTGTCCTTCAACATTTTAGTTTTGTTTGTTTTGAACTCCCCAGGGACAGGGTCTAAAAGTGACAGATTCAGTAGTTTTTTGTTCTTCTACGACTTTTCAGTAAAAGTTTGATCTGTGAAACACTGAGGGCTGTTCAGCACATGCTGGTTAGAATGCAGCTGCAAACATTGCCCTTACTTGGGTTGGAACTACTTCTTCTTCTGCATATGCAGGCTGATACTCCTGCGGACACTCCCTATATGGACAGACAAGTATTAATCCCATCTACCCAACAAAGGGAGTGGAGTTTTGTGTGTATGACTGTTTTTTATCCCGCCATTAAGGCAGCCATACTCCATCTTTGGGGAAGCTGCATGCTATGTGTAACGTGTCATCCATACCAACGGCCAAACTGGCCTTCTCTTCCGAAAGTTGGTGATGGGTTTTACATGTGTGCAAGATGTTATGTGTGTGTTCACACACGTAACCACGTTTATAGTCTCATTTGAAGGACTGTACAGGAAATGGAGTCAGAACTGATGTTTACTCCCAGGGAAAAATCCCCCTGTACCGAAACGGCCCAGCAGAGATTCGAACCCACAACCCTTGGATTACGAGTCTGGTGCTCTACCAACTGAGCAATTCTGGCCCCCCAATTGGAACAAACTGCTATGAGTTTACAACATCCTGCATACTACATGGTTTTGGTGGCGGTGTTGTTGTTGGGCTTTTTTCCTGTTTTAAGGCTAGTCTTTTGTTCAAAGACCTGCAGTCACTACCTGATCAATGTTACTGACTTCTTCTCTCTCCAGGCGCGCTGCCTCCTCCACGGCAGACCAGAACACCACGCGGACATTCTGTGAGGCAAAATACTCTGCCCAGGCCTGCCTGCACACAGAAAATACAGCTACAGTTCAGTTTCAAAATGGAGTGACTGAAGGCGGAAAATGAAGCAAAAATTTGGAAAGAGAGAGGGGTTAGTTACTGTCAAGGACACAGACAAACAGAGTACAGGACTAGAGCTGTATTCTATTTGTCTGTGTCCCTTGGCAGTAACTAACCCCTCTCTTTCCAAATTCAGCTAAGTTCAGTCACACATAGTAAGATGTGGGTTGAATATGTGTGTGTGTGTGTGTGTGTGTGTGTGTGTGTGTGTGTGTGTGTGTGTGTGTGTGTGTCTGTGTGTGTGCGTCAGTCTGCCTGTCTGTCAGTGGACATGCATGTGCATATTCATGCATGTTTGCATGTGCTTGCTTCTGGTAAATTTATTTATGTTGTTTTTACTCTCTGTGTATATTCTTTAAAAAAACACACCAAAAAAAAACGCAGTTTTATCAGCCACCACGTTTGAACTCCCAAAATGAGTTGATGTTTTGACATAATGGTACAACAATTTCATACAAAAATTCACTTACATTCATTCTCTCATGTATGGAAACAGGCCGTTGCCAAAAAGGGCTGAAAAATTTAATACTGTGAAGAAACGCAGGATTGGGAAGAGGGGTCAAGGGCAGCTGCATGCTCCTTAGTAGGGGACAGAATTAAAGCTGTAGATTTTCTGCGATTTACCAACTTTAAACTGGCTCTCCCTGGAACTTACACATAACCTTTTCTTTCTTTCTTTCTGAGTACGCAGGCTGATACTCCTGCAGACACTCCCTATGAAGACAGGCAAGGATTAATCATATCTACCCACCAAAGGGAGTGGAGTTTTGTGTGTATGACTATTCTTTTATCCCGCCATTAAGGCAGCCATAAAACACATAATTTAAAAATAACAAATGTAAAAAAAGCAACCAGTGTTCTTTTTTTTTTTCTGTATCACTTCTGGGATAGAAATGAAACAAAAAGTGCACATAAAGGCATATACAGACATGTGGCTCTTTATACAGGTTAAGAAGTTAGCACAAAAAAAAAGGGTAAATATACAACTAGTGGACAGAAAAAAAGAAAAAAGAAAATGACATTTACCTTTGATTTGCAGACAACAGATCTGCTTTGTTGATCAGCAGGAGAGTCTGTTTGCTTGGGTCCACTTCTCTGACGTACTTGTCAACGTCGGGACACCAAAAGAGGAGAGGATTGCGAGCATCCACGATCTGCACCACCACGTCACTGCAACACACAGCAGCACATCAGCGTCGTGTGCAATGTGCTTTTAAAACAAAACATTGCATTGCATGCATACATAGGTGACTAAAAACCTTTGCATTAAAAACAAAACATTGCACGGATACATATGTGACTAAGAGGCCTTGCATTAACAACAAAACACTGCATTGCATGGATACATATGTGACCATGAGGCCTTGCATTAACAACAAAAACATTGCATAGATACATATGTGACTAAGAGGCCTTGCATTAACAACAAAACATTGCATGGATACATATGTGACTAAGAGGCCTTGCATTAACAACAAAACATTGCATGGATACATATGTGACTAAGAGGCCTTGCATTAACAACAAAACATTGCATGGATACATATGTGACTAAGAGGCTTTGCATTAACAACAAAACATTGCATGGATACATATGTGACTAAGAGGCCTTGCATTAACAACAAAACATTGCATGGATACATATGTGACTAAGAGGCCTTGCATTAACAACAGAACATTGCATGGATACGTATGTGACTAAGAGGCCCTTGCATTAACAACAGAACATTGCATGGATACGTATGTGACCAGAGGCCTTGCATTAACAACAGAACATTGCATGGATACGTATGTGACTAAGAGGCCTTGCATTAACAACAGAACATTGCATGGATACGTATGTGACTAAGAGGCCTTGCATTAACAACAGAACATTGCATGGATACGTATGTGACTAAGAGGCCTTGCATTAACAACAGAACATTGCATGGATACGTATGTGACTAAGAGGCCTTGCATTAACAACAGAACATTGCATGGATACGTATGTGACTAAGAGGCCTTGCATTAACAACAGAACATTGCATGGATACGTATGTGACTAAGAGGCCTTGCATTAACAACAAAACATTGCATGGATACGTATGTGACTAAGAGGCCTTGCATTAACAACAGAACATTGCATGGATACGTATGTGACTAGAGGCCTTGCATTAACAACAAAACATTGCATGGATACGTATGTGACTAAGAGGCCTTGCATTAACAACAGAACATTGCATGGATACGTATGTGACTAAGAGGCCTTGCATTAACAACAGAACATTGCATGGATACGTATGTGACTAAGAGGCCTTGCATTAACAACAGAACATTGCATGGATACGTATGTGACTAAGAGGCCTTGCATTAACAACAGAACATTGCATGGATACGTATGTGACTAAGAGGCCTTGCATTAACAACAGAACATTGCATGGATACGTATGTGACTAGAGAGGCCTGCATTAACAACAGAACATTGCATGGATACGTATGTGACTAAGAGGCCTTGCATTAACACCTACAGAACATTGCATGGATACGTATGTGACTAAGAGGCCTTGCATTAACAACAGAACATTGCATGGATACGTATGTGACTAAGAGGCCTTGCATTAACAACAGAACATTGCATGGATACGTATGTGACTAAGAGGCCTTGCATTAACAACAGAACATTGCATGGATACGTATGTGACTAAGAGGCCTTGCATTAACAACAGAACATTGCATGGATACGTATGTGACTAAGAGGCCTTGCATTAACAACAGAACATTGCAATGGATACGTATGTGACTAAGAGGCCTTGCATTAACAACAGAACATTGCATGGATACGTATGTGACTAAGAGGCCTTGCATTTAACAACAGAACATTGCATGGATACGTATGTGACTAAGAGGCCTTGCATTAACAACAAAACATTGCATGGATACGTATGTGACTAAGAGGCCTTGCATTAACAACAAAACATTGCATGGATACGTATGTGACTAAGAGGCCTTGCATTAACAACAAAACATTGCATGGATACGTATGTGACTAAGAGGCCTTGCATTAACAACAAAACATTGCATGGATACGTATGTGACTAAGAGGCCTTGCATTAACAACAAAACATTGCATGGATACGTATGTGACTAAGAGGCCTTGCATTTGCAACAACAAAACATTGCATGGATACGTATGTGACTAAGAGGCCTTGCATTAACAACAAAACATTGCATGGATACGTATGTGACTAAGAGGCCTTGCATTAACAACAAAAAACATTGCATGGATACGTATGTGACTAACTAGAGCCTTGCATTAACAACAAAACATTGCATGGATACGTATGTGACTAAGAGGCCTTGCATTAACAACAAAACATTGCATGGATACGTATGTGACTAAGAGGCCTTGCATTAACAACAAAACATTGCATGGATACGTATGTGACTAAGAGGCCTTGCATTAACAAAAAACATTGCATGGATACGTATGTGACTACGAGGCCTTGCATTAACAACAAAACATTGCATGGATACGTATGTGACTAAGAGGCCTTGCATTAACAACAAAACATTGCATGGATACGTATGTGACTAAGAGGCCTTGCATTAACAACAAAACATTGCATGGATACGTATGTGACTAAGAGGCCTTGCATTAACAAAAAAACATTGCATGGATACGTATGTGACTAAGAGGCCTTGCATTAACAACAAAACATTGCATGGATACGTATGTGACTAAGAGGCCTTGCATTAACAACAAAACATTGCATGGATACGTATGTGACTAAGAGGCCTTGCATTAACAACAAAAACATGTGTGTGCATGGATACGTGTGTGACTAAGAGGCCTTGCATTAACAACAAAACATTGCATGGGATACGTATGAGACTAAGAGGCCTTGCATTAACAACAAAACATTGCATGGATACGTATGTGACTAAGAGGCCTTGCATTAACAACAAAACATTGCATGGATACGTATGAGACTAAGAGGCTTTGCATTAACAACAAAAAAATTGCATGGATACGTATGTGACTAAGAGGCTTTGCATAACAACAAAAACATTGCATAGATCTCATATGTGACTAAGAGGCTTTGCATTAACAACAAAAACATTGCATAGATACGCATGTGACTAAGAGGCTTTGCATCAAAACTGAAGGACAAAGGGGACATGTCAAGAATGATATAAATGTTTATGAACACATTAAAAACATTTCATTTCCAGAGCATTTCATTCTGGCATGAATATAACTGATTCCACATCAAACTGTCTGATTTCAAGCATCAGAATTACCCACCTCGTTAAGATAAACCACATCACTCCACTGCATTACCACAAACACAGCAACACATCAACACAGAACACTTTTACAATTCACTACCAACTACATTGCTACAAAACACAGAACCATATCTATACAGAACATGTCAGCAATCAAATACAACACTGCACAGGTCAAACATTTCAACTAATCAATGGATTACTTTACAACGCCAGTTCAACACACATCACACATTACTGCAGTAAAATGTAGCGACACATCTGCAGCTATCCACAAATGCATCACTACAATGCTGTAAAACACTGCAACACATCAATATGCTATGCTATGCTATGTTATTTCAGTAAAGCATACACAAACGTCCAGCAGACATATGCGCAAACACACACTCTCTCCTTATATCTAAGAATAAAGAACTTATACAACAAGCAGGCACAGGCATCCTAATATAATTTCCCTCATCAGACACTAGTGTCTTTGAGCCACCAATAGGTAAAAATAAAGAACACAGCAAAGTTGATTCATTTCAAATACCCTTACCTACATACTCTACTTCTATCACATCCTTCTCTCACACACACAATCAACATACTTCATTGCACACAAACTGATTTCTCACCTTCTTTCAATCACCCTCCACAACTGCCGCCAAAAACTCCAGGTTTTTCTCATAAGGAGTGATAACAATGTGCTCCTCTTCTTGCAGTCTGCCAAACCCATAGAAACTCGGATGAAATGTGACATCCAAAAGAAGACAATGGGTCAGACACGACACAGTGATCTTGCCCAAGGATTAGTGACATGTGGAAGCTTTTTTTTTTTTTTTTTGAAAGTAATGATGAACTATGATCCTAAAGCATAATTACCCTAAAAAAGATCAAGGCTCAACTCATTATACAAAGAACAAAACACACCTAATGAAACAAGGCAACAAGATGAGCATCTGCATAATACAGACAGTAAAGATACTCTTCCTGGTCGCCTCAGAAACAAACCCACTTTTTATTCAATCCACCTAAATGATAAACACAAACTACCATGCATACACAGACAGACACACACACATACAAACACACACACACACATCAGTCTGCACCTTTCCTCCCCATACTACAAAAAAACACCAGGTCGTTTCTAAACACAGTAAGATGCTTATCAAAAAGGATGCATTCGAGAGAAATCATGTAAAACATTTCAGAAAGATTTCGTATTGTAACAAACACCCATATGCACTACTCCCAGGCTGAACTATCGTTTTGAAAATTGAAAACAGGATGACATTCTTCACCATCACTGTATAATGATATAATTTGTACTCTGATCATTGTGAATCTCTCATCTCTGGTAACCACTATTTCCTTTCTGTGAAGAAACAATGCACACCTTTATATCAAGTGGGTACTCCACAGAAGGCACAGAGACTGTTACTCTGTCAGCTCCATATTTCGGATTCTCAGCTTCTTTCAAACACAACTAAATGGCTAATTAAAAAAATAAAAGCAACATCAATTACTAATTCTTTTATTCTATATTGCTTCTGTCCTAAAAAAAAAAAAAAAAATAACATTATTTTCTATTCAGCATTTTTAAGTAGTAGATGTCTGTGATTACAAAGCATGGTGTTTGCAACTTTCAGAATGACAGATCTGACATTTTTTCCAATTTATTCTTCAAAAAGTCATAACTCTTCTAGTATAATATCAAAATTATATATATATCACCATGCTCTGAAAATGAAGCTCTGTCAATGATTCAATTTTTGAATGAATAATCAAGAACATCACTTTACAAAACTTATATATGAAGTATCTAACAATCCACACATTTTTGGTGATATGATGAAACAATGAGTTCAGTATTCATTTACAACAAACCAGTAAGTCATGTGGATATATTGTACAACCCTTTGTTGACAAAGCCTTACACTTTTATTGAAAGTGCTGGGAAACTGAGAGACACACAAGACAATCTCATTTAGTGTGCTTAATTTCACATCCATGCCTTACAGCAGCAAGTATGAATGCCCCAGATGATAAATTTTCAATTTTGATGACACTTCAAAAGATGCGCACGTTTACAATGCCCATTTCAAAATGAAGAAACAGTCTCTATCCACTTTTAAAATGACTGCGAACGCCCAGCCTAATTCAACACTACGAAAGCTTCTCAAAGTCTCAGGATAAACTCTTAAAAGTTTTCAGTATAAACAGCTGTTCTTAAAAGTTTTGCCAATGTGGGAAAGAAAATCATCTCTTTTCAGCCTCTTGAATTTTCATTTGAATATGACAGTCACACAGGATATTCAGTAGGTTGGCCTAAATACCCCCATTCCCCTCTTCCTCATTCATTGTTTAAAGAAAGAAGAACACACCAAACCCTAAACATATATGACATGATATTCCACGCAATACTTTTCACAGTTCAATTGCCATTTCGAAGGGCACATACTTTCTTGCAGTGTGTGTGTATTTGTATGGTCAGATAAAGAAAAATACATTCCAAGTTTCTTTCAACATGTGTAAGGAGTTGCAGAGACAACATGATGGTGAAATGTACCTTGCCAACTGTCGCCGCCACTCCAAGAATGACATGTGTTCGTCATGTCGCAGTTGATCCGCTGAAGTAGATTCCTGCCATGGGGGTCTGTGCATACATATACGCGCACCCATACACACACACACACACACACACACACACACACACACACACACACACGCTCATTAACGTATGATAAACACTTGAGAGAGTTATGCTTGCCAGCAAATACTCAGAAAGAACTAGAATTCTTCAGATCTTTTAATTTACAGCAACTGTATTTTGAATTTCATTATGATCATTCCTAAAAACACTTCTGTGTTTTTTTACTTACAAACAAAATGTCTACTATTTGCGTTATGGTGAAAAAAAAAACCCCAAAACAATTTCGTCTATCATCAGTAAATAAACAAACAATAAAAAAAAAAACCCCATAATACCCATTATCATTACTATCACTTCAGTTACTATCTATTAGTATTACAACTACTAATTATACCATCACTTTACACTCAGACACAAGAATATCTACAGCTCTTGGCAGCTAACTCACACACATTCCTGTCCCCCTCCCATGCCAGCCCTTCCTTCCTTCCCCCCCCCCCCCCCCTTTTTTTTTTTTACAGACGCAAACACACTGACCTGCGTGGGATTCTCAGAAGATTCTTATGCAGATCCTGCGTCTGCTTTACTTTCTGCAGCTTTTCTGGGAAAGGATCCCGGAATTAAGCTGGGGGGTCACCAGCTGAACGTTCTCCTTCTCTGCAGAACAAACCATACAGTCAGCCTCCTTGAAGTCCTTCAGGACAGTGATGACACATGTCCATGGCAGTTGGCACGGTCAATCACACTTCATCAGAATTTCGAATTTCCATAAAGGAAAAAATATTAGGGGGAAAAAGGAAAAGAAAAAGGTCACAACACAACTTGGAGCATGAAAATGCCTACTCAAAATACAGCTCATGACTCAATGCATCGATGCAACATACACACAAGGAAATTGCTAACTCAATAACTGCTAATGTTTCAAATTTCAGATGGAAGGTAGAAAACATTGCAACACAATGTTTCATTGTTTGCCTATAGATACATGCATATATAATGCCAGTGTAGAGTTAGTCCAAGCAAGGGCTTGAGACTTCTGAAATGCACCTATCTCAGCAGATTTGCAGTAATGCATTTGGACAAAAAATTTTCTTCTGTGTGTGTCACTGATATTGACTGAAGTTATTTCAAGGGAATTCACTCAGATTACACACACACACACACACACACACACACACACACACACACACACACACACACACACACATGCAAGCACCCATGCACATTAGCGCACACAGATTTGCTCTGCTCTGGTGATGTACTGTATAAAAGAAAAATCAGAAAAAAAAAAAAAGACAAAAAGGAATTTAATAATTTATCATAGCTGTACAAAAGGATACACTGCCCCATAAAACACTTGTGCCTATTTTTAAAAGTTCATCTTTCTATTACTATTTTGAGAATTCCTTCCCATTACAACAATACAAAGATTGTTTGTACAGTTTGACATAGGTAAATATCTTAGGATAAATTAACATAATGACTAAGCCTGTTAATCAGAGAATAGGATCCTTACCAGCTGTAAAGTCTCTGCCAGCTAGTTCAGCAGTCATCAGAAAGTCAGCCATGCTGGTCTGCTCAGTCACAGACTGCAGGTTGAGTGCACTCCCTTCATAGCCGTCGTTCAGCTCTGTAGTGTGAAGCTTCAGAAAAATCACAAAAACTTTGAAACAGCCATGCATATTTTGATTTTATATGTAATGTGGTATACATTAGACTTCACCAACCCCCCCCCCCCCCCCCCCCAATTTATCACCTCAGTCATACATACATATATATATATATATATATATATATATATATATAGTGTGTGTGTGTGTGTGTGTGTGTGTGTGTGTGTGTGTGTGTGTGTGTGTGTGTGTGTGAACAGGCAGGCAAAACCTGTTGACTGTTCACCAGGTAGTTAGTGAATTACCATCTCACACACACACACACATACACACACACACACACACACACACACACACACACACACACACACAGAGTCATAGATACATGAGATAAAATACAGCTCTAGGCAGATAAAGATCAATTCCATTGCTTTATGTAAAATCATATATTATATGCCCTCTTCCAACATTTGGCAATACACTGGCAGATAACTGGAAGAAATATCAAAATTAAACACTGACACTAGAAATCTGAAGATTACATTGTGTAGAAATGACCATTCAAACTTTATCCTGGGTATATTCTTCTCTCAAACACTGCAGTTACGTCAAATAAATTAGCAGGTTTTTATTTAGCAATGTACAATTCTTGGCGGGATGACCTGACTTTTAAAGTAACATTCTGTAACTATCTGTAGTTGTGAGGTTGTTCATCCAGATGGTGAATGAACTATGAAGACTGTTCAACTGTGCACACTAAGAAAATGTAAAAAAAAAAAAAAAAAGCATTAAGCCTGAAATATACTTGTGAAAACTGGCAGGCTCTCAACCTCCCCCCACCCCAGTTCTCACAGTGAATCTCAGACTGGATACCTGATGGACTTCACACACAACTTTGTTACTATGTTAGGTTAACCCGCTGACTGCGGTGGCCACGATCGTGGCTTTACCCGCCCGACTGCGTTATCTCGAAGTTTTTCGTCGGTTTTGACTGAAATAATGAGTAAATCAGCGACCGAGTCGAGCAGGAGATGCGTGGAAGTGGCACGAGTGAACAATCAGTTGCCGAAGGCTGTAGTAACGAAAAGCGAAGCAGGTGAGTGGATGAACTTTGATTATTTTGTTTGTCGAGTGATGGAACACATGCTGCGTGCCGTCATTGGTTATTTTACATTTGTTGGTCCGCCACATGAAGGAAGGGGGGACGGAAGGGGGGCAGGGTACATGGTTACTTACAGGAGTGATAGGCTTTGGCCTGATCAAACTAGAAGATCGTTTCTGGGTGATTGTAGGTGTTTTGAAAGCACTTTAGAGATCAGTAAAAGTGATTTGAAGAGAACAATTTATAACTTTTTTGTTTATTTTTTTTTAGTTTGGAAACAGTGTGGGCGTGTCACGAGTGGGCGTGCCTTCAATGAAAGCTATAGCCCCTGCCCCCTCCTTATATGCTAGTGATTCAGATTTTATTCTTATTTATGATTTTATGCATGACTTCCAATTTTCATAGAATGAATAAGTAATGCTGGTCATTTTTTTTTCTTTCTTGAAAATCAGACTAATTAGTGGAAACTGAGTCAAGCTCTCTGTAACATCTCTTGCACCATTATGAAACAATGAAATGAACAGAAGACTTAGGATATATGTTTTCTTGTTTGTGTGATCCAGAATCTGGAAGCACTACTGCAGAGGAGAGAGATGCTGAGAGTGAAGGAGTTGAAGAAAGAGGAACTGTACTGCTGGCCATCCTACTCATGTGCGCTCTGGCTGGGAATGTTCTGGATGTGACGTGGGACTCTGCTCCCAAGTGCTTTTCAGCCTTCCACAGAAGACCAAGGCCCTAACTTTGTTCTGTGTGTCTTCCAAGGACATATTCTTCTTGTTTCTCCCAAGTTTCAAGTGTTTTGAGATTCAAGCAGGAAAACTGTGGTGTTTCAAACAATGTGGCTGACGTTTTGGATTACCTTTTCACCATTGTTCTGGATTACACTGTGAAGAATATCTTCAGCTGCCATCAGGGTACTGTCTTGTAATTATTTTTTTTCAGATTCCTCATTATCTCTAGTTTACAAAAACATATAGTTTTACCTATCTAGCTTCAACAACAAGCCTGCACAATCCCCATTTCTTATATAGTGAAATTCGATTGTCCGGATGCTGAATTATAGGTACATCATTTGAGGCACAATTCATATACATAGCTCAAGTCAAGAGAATTATCATCTTTCCCATGTTTCCAGCACATATTTGTCTTCATTTTATCTCAAGTCTGAAGTGTTTAGGTAGTACAGAAGAAAAACTGTGTCTCTCCTAACATTTGACTTACTTTTCAAATAACTTTTTCAGAAATTTTGCCTGCTTATATTTTGAGGTCAGTCTCCAAGTAGGTACAACCTACAGTATTTTCAGTTATTTCACTAGATTCTACAACATCTCTAGTTTCTAAAAATGTATAGGTTTGCATATCTAGTGCAAATAATATGTATGCAGAAGCCAAATTCTCAAGTGTGGTGTGTGACGAGTTTCCCGTCCTAGATTTTAACTACATTTCTTTAAAGCATAAATTGTTATACAGAGCACCGTAAGGGTTAACTTAAACCCCAAGTCAAGCAAGAGCTTCGCGCACTAGGCCTAAATAAAATAAACAAAGCATGAATTGATAACTTACAAAACTTTCACCTCCATGTGACACGGGTTTCCTCGAAAAACGGTCCTTTATTAACGATCTGCCCATCTTGGCAGCTTCTTTCTGTCTCCGTCCCATTTTCTTCCGATTATATCCTCTCGCAGTTTATGCAACGTGCTTCTCGTGTCACTTGTACAGTTTTACTGTGGAACCGGAAATTGGCCATTGATGGTGACATTTGTGTGAAAGAGTGACTGCCCTTTGAAAAGACCACCTTGGCAACATTGGACGTTCCTATTTCAACGTTAGTGGAGTCCAGAAATGTTTTAACATAGGATTAATTGCAAAAGAAAATAAAAATCAATGCATTTATTTTCTTACACTATTCTTTACAACATATTTGAAAAGTAGGGAAAAGTAAGTTTCGCGAGATGTTTAAAAATACGTTTATTATAGCGGAATCGTTCGCGTCAGCGTATTCGCACTTTTTCGCTTGGTAATGAGGCTGCGCATTGATTTCCGTATCAACAGACAATGTCGTCCCTCATAAAAACACACTGGGAAAAAAAATGCCAACAACTTGTGAAAACGTTCGTGATAAGTACTCCAACTTCTATCGCATTAAAACAACAACAACAATTCTTAGCATTTTATCCACCTGTCTTCATTTCTTTTTCCTTGAGATTATGAATTATTAACGCGATCGTTGACAAACTGGGACCTTTTTTCAGAGCCGGCTAGACTCAGCGGCACGTGCTCTCTCTCTCTCTCTCTCTCTCTCTCTCTCTCTGTGATGATTCTGTAAAGTAATGTTACTCTCAGAAAAGTAGAATATTGAAAAATGTATGTGTATTTCAAAACTAGTTAAATTTCGCACAGATACAACGTGAACCGATCACTGCAGCTTTCGCTTTTTTTTCTTCGACGTATGCTTCTCTATACAAAGATTCATCTACATTTTTTACGTAGTATGTCGGCTTGGCGGTGACGTAAAACCGTCTTTTTTTTTTTTTTTTTTTCCCCCCCCATTGGAATCACTTTGGGCACATGTTCGAATCTCACCGGTGTGTGTGTGTGTGTGTGTGTGTGTGTGTTTTGTTTTGCTTTTAACACCTTTTTTTTCTCAGTCTCTTCTTTTTTTTTTTAATATTGAAATGAGTTAGAGCGTATGGTTTTGTGCTTAAATTGCATGGATGATGCCTTTTTTGTATGATCTTTTCTATTTTTTTTTCTTGTTCTTTCTTTTTATTGCCTTTTTTCTTGTTTGTTTTCGTTTTGTGGTCAGCTGTTTTTTTTTATTTATTTATTATTTATTTATTTATTTTTTTCTTTTTTTTATTTTAACTAAAACTGCATGCTTCTTCCCTTTTTATTAACCTTTTTTTCATATTTTTTTTCAGAAAAGTCAGACGTTTGCATATCATGTAATCAGTCGCTGAAGAATAGTCAGACAGTCACCCAAACAGAAAAAGGTGTTGCTGGTCTTTGGAAAGCAAGTCGTAAGCGAGGGGAGACTAGACTGGTTTTTGTTGTTTGTTTGTTTGTTTTTATCCTCGCCAGATCCTACACAAAATCTGTCGACACGAGTTCTGCAATGAATTGATCATTTAGCGCGATTTAAA
>JADBJO010002828.1:277500-282370 GCA_016801955.1 Conus betulinus | reverse complement strand
GTTGGGAACACCACCAACACACAGCACAACACCACCCCACACAAACACAACACACACAACACACACACCGAGAGAGAGAGAGAAGAGAGAGAGAGGTTCCTGTTCTTCTAGGTTATGTGATGCAAAAAAACGCAGGAGTGATTTGGAGAGAGAGAGAGACGAGAAGAGACGGAGGATGGAAGAGAGAGGAGAGAGAGAAGAGAGAGAGGAGAGAGAAGGACCACAGACAGACAGACCGACAAACAACAGAGACAGACGGGAGTGTGTGACAACCAAAATCCTGAGAAAAATAAAAAATGGTTGTAAGTTACTACTGTCCACCACCACCCTGCTTCAACCCTCCTCTTCTTCATGCTAGGATATGTCCTTCCCAGTGCAAAAAAACCTCCATCGCCAATCTATCTCCCCCCCTCCCTCCTCCCTTCCTTTGCTTTTTCCACTCCACATTCACCCCTCCCCACCTGACAAAGAACAAGTCAAAAATTACAGGGAAGTCCCCTCACCCCTCTGTGTGTGGTGGGTTGTGTGTTGTGTTTGTGTGGTGTTGTGGGTGGGTGGTGTGTTGGTGTGTGTGTGTCTGGTATATCTTCTCTCTCTTCGCTATCTCTATCTCTCTCTCTCTTCCCAGTTAGGCAAAAACAAAGAAAACGGGAGCGAAATGACCCCCCCACCCCTCCCCCATCCTACCCAACCTCGATTCTAAAAATCCATGTGTCCGTGAGGCCTCTCCTCCTCCGGTACTACACCCTTTTTACAATGTGGCTACGCTGGCTACTGCTCTGAAAAAAAAAAAGGGGGAAGGGGAAGGGTGGTTGGTAGGGTGGAGACGGTGTGTGGTGGGGGCAGGGAGGGTCGAGGGGAGAGCGGAGGTGGAAGTATGTGTGTTCGAGTTCTAAGCAAAGGCATGATGTGCGTAGTAGGTGGGGGTGGGGGTGGGGAGAGTGAGGAGGACAGGCCTGTGGTGGGCAGCGGGGATGGGGGGTGGGTGGGGTGGGGGGGGGTGGGTGGGATTTGGGGGGGGTGGGGGGTGGGGTGGGGGTAGGGTTTATAGCTGTTGTGTTGACCGAGGGCACTCTGTGCAGGCTCTTTCAAGTTAGATCAGTGCTCCGCCAGATTAGAGCTCATTAGCATCGACAGCACACTGCTTTACCCACAAACACGGAATGAGGAGAGAGAGAGAGCGAGAGAGAGAGGAGATCGGCGAGAGAGGAGGGGAGAGAAGAGACAGACAGACAGACAGACAGGGACAGACAGACAGGACAGGACATGACAGACAGACAGACACAGAGAGCGGCGGACAGTACAGACAGAGAGACAGGACAGACAGAGAGCAGAACAAAATGACAGACAGAGACAGACAGACAGATAGACAGACAAACCAATGGACAGCAGATAGACACGACAGAAGGACAGGACCGAGATAGACAGAGAAAAATGATGAGGAAAAAACAGAGAGAGAGAGAGGCGGTAATTTTGTGTGCGGTGTGTGGTGTTTATCGTGTGTGTGTGTGTGTGTGTGTCTGTGGGTCTGAGACAGAGAGAGAGAGAGGGGGGGGGGGGGGGGTTAGGGGGTAGGGGAGGGATGGGGAGAGAGAGAAACGTGAGCGAGATGTGCGGGGGAAGGGGCGGACAAGGAGGCAACAAAGAGAGAGAGGGGCAACAAGAGAGAGAGAGGGGGGTGGGGGGGGTGGCTAGGAGGAGGGAGGGGAGGGGAAAAGGAAAGGCGAGAGAGAGAGAAGAAGAAGAAGAAAGAAGAAGAAGAAGAAAGACGAACAAAGAACCAGAAACCAAACCGACCAGAAGGAGAAAGATTTTTTCTTCGTAAAGAACAACTGACAAGAACCAGTATCTCTATCTCAAGCAGAAGCAACTGCATCCCTCCCTATTCCACACCACGCCGAGCGAGGAAGGGGTGGGGGGTGGGGGGGGTGGGGGGATAGGGGGTGGGGGGGTGGAGGAGGAGGAATAGGAGGAGGAGGGCAAGGGGGTACTCAGGGGAGGTCTGGGGGGGGGGGGAGAGGCGAGGGAGGAGGTGGGAGAATGAAATGCCATTATAGATATTGGAACATCCAGAAGGGGTTTTGTCCCACCGGGGATGCAACACTCCATTTTTTTCACGTCTTCAGTTTACTGCCGGCTTTTCCTCCTCCCTACCGCTCTTCCTCTCTCTTCTCTCCTCTCTCTATCTCTCTCTCTACTCTACTCTACTCTCTCTTCTCCTCTATCTCGCTGTATGTCTGTCTGTCTCACACACACCCCCACTCCTCTCCCTTTCTCTCCCTCTACGACTCCACAAGGACTTTGCCGTCTATCCCTCTGTTCCCTCTCTCTCTCTCTCTCTCCTGTGTCTTTTTTCGATGTCTCTCTCTGTGTATCTCTCTGTCGCCTCTTTGTCTCTTTCTCTCCCTACTCTCTCTCCTCTCTCTTTCCTCCTCCCTCCCTTCTCCCCAGTCTTTCTCTCTCTCTATCACCCTATCTGTGTCTCTCTCCTCTCGCTCTCTGTCTCTCCTCTCTCTCCCCCTCCTGTCTCTCTCACTTTGCCTCTTTCTCTCTCTGTCTCTCTCCCCTCCCTTCTCTCTCGGGGGTTCTCCTATCTTTCTCCATCCCTTCCCTCTTCTCTTCCCGTCTCTCTCATTTCTACCCTCACTCTTCTCTCTATGGTCCTTATGTTGTCTGCCTGGTTCTATTCGTCGGTCTGTGTCTCTCTGTCCTCTGTCTTCTGTCTGGTCTGTCTGTCTCTCCGCACGCAACGCCCCCCTCATCTCTCTCTCTCCTGTTCCACTCTAATCTCTCTCTCACCAATTACCATCCACCTATCCTCTCCCCCTCGGGCTCCCATCACCCAAAACTCTCTTCTCTCCCCTCTCCCTATCTCCTCTATCTCTTCTATCTCTCTTTCGTAATTGATATATCACCAAACGGTACCCTCCAAGCAAGTCCTCTACCACCCACAACCCTTCTCAACAGTTTTTTTTTTAAGACCGGTGGCAACCGCGTCCACAAACACACACACACACACAAAATCTCTCTCTCTCTCTCTTTCGCTCTCTCTCTCTCTCTCTCTCTCCGCACCCCGTCTTTCTCTGTTGTCCTCTCTCTGCCTCTCACCCATCTCTCCTCCATCGCTCTCTCACTCCCTCCCCTTCTCTCCGTCAGTCCTCTCTTCTCTCTCTCTCTCTCTCTCTCTCTCTCTCTCTCTCTCTCCTCTCTCTCTCTCTCGCCTCCCCCCCCACCCCTCCCCAGCAAAGATCGTTTTGCCCATGTGTCCAAAGCACACGGCGGAAACAAAAGCCACTAAGTTCTCTGCTTGAGATGGCGTAACGTGGAGAGCTTCATGGAAAAACACAGAAGGGCAGAACAAGGAGAAGGGAACAGAGGCCTGAGTGGGGATGAGGAGGAAGGAAGGAAGGAACGAAAAAAAAAGGAAGGAAGGAAGGAAGAAGAAGAAGAAGAAGAAGAAGAAGAAGAAGTATGAGGAGCAGGAAGACGATTGAAGAAGAAGAAAAAGGAGAACGAGGATGAAGAGAGGAAGAAAACGGAAAGAAGAGAAGAGAAAGAAGAAGACGAAAATGAAGGTAAAGAAAAAAAAGGAAAGAAAAAAATAATGAGGAGAGGAGGTAGGAGGAGGAGGTGGAGGAAGAGAAGGGAAAAGAAAAACAAAAAATAGACAGACAATAATAATAATAAAATATAATAATAAATAATAGTAATGATAATAATAACAAAAGCTGGAGAACATAGACAAAAGAATTGTTACTTAAACAAAAATGAGTTAAGGTTGATGAACAAGCTTTTTTTTTATCATCGCAGTCACCTATGATACATAAAATAAACCATAATAATAATAACAACAATAATAATAATAATGCAATGATGATGATGATAATGATGATGATCATCATCATCATAATCTTATACTGACTGACTGAATGAACAAATAAATAAAATACATCAATCGATTAATTAATAGTCGACGAATAAACAAGAAAAAGAAGTAAAATGCATGAATAAGTCAATATTTAAATAACTAAAGAAATAAATTTGTAGGCAATGAATTGTCCTATTTTTTGTTTAATTTCCCTACACAAATTCTGCCGATCAGTAGTAAGCGAAAATGGATTGTTTTTTTTTCTATGGTGTGTGTGTGTGTGTGTGTGTGTGTGTGTGTGTGTGTGTGTGTGTGTGTGTGTGTGTGTGGTGTGTGTTGTGTGTTTGCTTATTAGATTGGTTTAGCAATTGTCAATATTCGTAGATCCCGGCATGTTGCTATCCTCCGAACGATGTTCAAAATAATGTAAGTCTTCTGCATAGTTCAGTTCTAAAATAGAAAACTAGCATTTCACTGGCAGTTTGTTTTTCAAATTAATTTTCCAAATGTCAGAATTTTCTTAATCATCCAACGTCACATCAGTGATGGGATTTGATGGCAGAAAGGTACATCGAAACTGTCCATGTTTTCGCTGATTTATAAACTGCGTAGAAATGCGCATTTGAAAATGCGACAAACCCAGTTTGGGTTGTGGACGCGCGCGCGTGCGTGTGTACGTATACGAGGGAAACCAGGGATATGGGCATGGCTCTGTCATTTATTTTAGAACAGAGGTCATGGGGCGAGCGGGGAGGAGGGGATGAGGTTTCTAAAATTCGCAGTGAAACATTGTCACTTTTTTTCTTTGACTTCTCCGACTGATTAGTACAGGGAAGGACTTTGAAGAAAAAAAACTGTATTGAACCAAACACACACACACTCACAAACATAACGCAGATTGTATCATTGTTTTGAACACAACTTCTTTTCAAACAATCACACACACGCGCACACACACACACACACACACACACACACACACACACACACACACAACACACA
>JADBJO010002828.1:250000-255000 GCA_016801955.1 Conus betulinus | reverse complement strand
AACTTGAAAATAGATATACTACTGAAGAATGCATAGCTAGAAAAAATTTGCAATACTCAGACTTCCAGCGGAAATGGTGTGTCTATAGGGCCCTGGTCGATGACTAACCCCCTGTCTATTGACTTACAGCTGTTATTTGCGACTGCATGTGTGATCGCATAACTGCCAATTTAGACCAAAAGTTCTCAGATACTCTTCTTTCTCTGCTTGGTATACATATGCTTCTCTATGCTCTGTGAATGTGTGTATGTAGCAGAGCCGGGGTGGCTTTCGGAGGAGGGGGGGGGTGGGGTGGGGGGTGGCGGTGGGAGAGGGAGAGTGGGGGGGTTAAGAGGATACCTGGATAGGTACAGAATGTGAAGTTATGCTTTCTCTGTTATTCACGTATATATATATATATATATATATATATATATATATATATATATATATATATATATATATATTTTTTTTTTTTTTTTTTTTTTTTTTTTTTCTTCTGCGCAATTTTTTTTTTTTTTTTTTTTTTTTTTATTATATTTCTCCTGAAGTGAAATGAAAGAGCCTAAAGAATGGGACGGAATCCGTAGATGAAAATATTTATGCATCATCAATGTATGTACACAACTCAACACAACACAACACAACATAACACACACACACACACACACACACTACACCCCCCCCCCTCCCCCATCACCCCCCCCCCCCTCCCCCCTCATCTTCTCCTCCTCCTCACCCCCTCTTCCATCCTCTGAAGTTTTCTCTTTTCCTCCTTCCCCCCCCCCATCTTCCACCATCTTCTCAATCTTCCCGCCCCTATTCTTCCCCGTTTCCACTCCCCCCCACGCACCCCCCCCCCCCCACATCTCCCCCAGTACCCCCCCCCCCCCCCCCCCCCCCCCCCCCCCTTCCCCCCCCTCCCCCCCCCCCCCCCCCCCCCCCCCCCCCCCCCCCCCCCTTAATCCTCGAACTGTATCAGCTGCTGTCATCTTTATTTCCTTCCCCTATGACCAGTAATCGACGAGCGAAAAACATGCAAACTTAATCAAAACAAAACAGAACAAAAAAGCTCCCCCTAAACCCCAAGCGCCTAACCCCCCTCCCCCCCACCACCCCCATCCCAGCCGACCACCACACCACCATCTCCCCCCTCCCACCCTCCTCCTCCCCCCCCCCCCCCCCCCCCCCCCTCCTCCTCTCCTCTCTCTGCTCAATCTCTTCTCTTTCTTTCTTGACACCCCCACCCCCCCACCTATTGCCCCCACCCCCACCCCCCATTCCCCCTCTCTTTTTTCTCCCTTGGATGATGATATCCTCCGTCCAGCCGCTAGGAGGTCACGGGGTCACAGCCTGAAGAGAGGCTAGGCCCGCACCGAAACGGCGGGAAACTAAAGGCAAACGGGCAAGCAACCAATGGCTGTGTCGGTCTGGCGTGATCTGCGGGATGGAGATGGCAGTTGGAGATGACACTGACTGGCGCGCGGGGATGGGAGGGAGGCTGGCTAACAATGTGTGTGTGTGTGTGTGTGTGTGTGTGTGTGTCTGTTTTTGTTTGTGTGTGTGTGTGTGTGTGTGCGCGCGCGCGCGCGCGCACGTATGTGTCTCTCTCTCTCTCTCTCTCTCTCTCTCTCTCTCTCTCTCTCTCTCTCTCTCTCTCTCTCTGTCTGTGTGTGTGTGTGTGTGTGTGTGTGTGTGTGACAAATTACTCTTTTCGCCCCCGTCCGACTCTTCTTTCACGCCCAGATGACGCGACAGTCGGTCGTACGCCCGTATCGAGTTAGTCGCAAAAAAAAAAAAAAAAAAAAAAAAAAAAAAAGTAGAGACGGTGGTTTCTAACTTCAAGAGGCCATAATAAATTTTTCTTCATAATTTTTCCCCTACAAAAAAGGCTATAAGCAGCTTTCACAATGAAAAATGGTCAGTAGAACCTAATGTTGTTGCTTGCTTCAGCATTTCTTCTTTTTTTTTTTTGATTTTTCTCCCGTCAAGACAGATTGCGGACGCATTTGGTCGCTATATACTCGGAAAAACAGAATAATGGCTCCGAGGCATAGGTAATTATGATTCATGTACTATGGTAATATTACTGCAGTCATTTTAGACGCAGAATGCCCCCAAATAAGTGGCTGAATTAACAGTTTTCACCGCTCACACTGAACACGGTCATCAGAAATTCTTTCTTTTGACTCATTACTAGTGTCTTAGCTGCGTCAAAAACTCGCCGCGCAAATCGATGTTACGCTCTGAATAACTGTCCTTTTCACGTTAACAAATGACCTACATGACCGTTCTTTCTACATTGAAAAACAACTCGTTTCCGGTCGTGAGGACAATAATTATTAGGGCGTTAAACAGTCATTATCGCTGTTTTTCTTGGTGATAATTTTCTGTTTAAAAAAACAGTAATTATGAACGTTTGATGCAGCTCAATCCCCATACAATCCTTCCTTCCTTCCTTCCTTCCTGCCTTCCTTCCTTCCTTCCTTTGGGGCTGGCGGAAAATGGTTGTGGTTTTGAGGGAAATGGGCGGGATCCTCAGCACAAACGTTTTCGCATACAGTTTTCGAACATAATCTAAAATTTAGGAAAAAAAAAAAAAATAAAAGAAAAGAAAGAAAGAAAGAAAGAAAGAAAAAGCAAACAGCAATCCATTATCTGATTTCGCCCCCTTGAACCCCTAGAGACAATTCCCTCCCTTTAAGGAACTTCAATAGACATACCTCCAAATAAAGAGTATCACCATGTAAAAAAAAAAAATTACTTCGTCTTCGTCATTTTTTTTTTCTTTCTTCATTTACCTCAAAATACAGATTTTCTCCCTTCAAAGAAAATGTGCATCCTCATTCATAGTTGATTTTATTTCTCAATAAAGGTTTCATCGCTTGAAGGAAACTTTTGCATCCAAACCTCTTTCAAAGAACAATTTCTATCTTTGTCTATTCTCGATTTACCTCCAAATGAATTTTCCTTTAGGGACCCTTTTCGTTTGGTCTTTCTCTAGTTTGAACTAAAAAATATAATAATAAATATATTTTTTTTTAAATCCCCTAAGTGACCCCCCCCCCCCCCCCCCCCCCCCTTCTCTACACTAGATTTAACTTCCAACTAAAGATTCCCTCCCTTTAGGTGGGTTTTTTTTTTGTTTTGTTTGTTTTTTTTGTCTTTCTCTGAACTAGAGTTTCCGCTGCAGATGAAGACTCCATTCAAAGCTTTTTCGTCATCATCATCGATACCAGATGTATCTCACATTTAAAAACAAAAAGCAAACAGAAACCGTCAATGGATTTTACTCCTGGTACATTAAAAGAAAAAAAAAAATCTGTACCCGTACCACCTTTACATCCGAATTTAAAAAAAAAAAAAAATCCTCCTCTTCTTTTTTGTCGGATTTTTCTTTCTTTCTTCTTTGCCTTCTTTTTTTTTTTTTTTTTTTTTAATTTTTTTTTGCTAACGCTAGATCCCCCCCCCCCCCCCCCCCCCCCCCCACCCACACACAACACACTAAATTTACATTACAATGTTTTTTTTTTTTTTTTTTTTCGTTCTTTTTCTTCCCTTTTTTTTTTTTTCTTTTCTTCTTTTCTTTTTTTTTTTTTTTTTTTTTTTTTTTTTTTTTTGGTTGCCTTTGCTACTGCTACATTTATCTCCCTTTTAAATTAACTTTTAATGGGTTTTTTTTTGTCATCACCAAAGTTTTTTTTTTTTTCAACACACTTCTTTCTTTAAAGCTTGAATTCATTACATTTCTCTCTACGGCACAGATTGTCAGAAACAGAGAAATAAACTAAAGATAGAAGACACACAGACGGGGCATGGGGGGAAGGGGAGCCGGGGGGGGGGGGGGGGGGGGGGGGGGGGGAGGGGGGGGGGGGGGGGGCGCTCCCGGGAGTAGTGACAGAACGGGTGATGATGAGGAAAGGAGCGGGGAAAGAGAAAGAAAAAAAAAGGGCGGGGGTTGGGGGGGGGGGGGGAAGAGAGGAGGGGGGGGGGGGGGGGGCAGGTGGGGAAGGAGGGGCAGGGGAGGGGAAAGAAAGGGGAGGGGGGTGGTGGTGGTGGTGGTGGTGGTGGTGGGGTGGTGGTGGGGGTGGTGGAGTGGAAAAGAAAGAAGCTGCTTGTCTGGCTTGGATGTCATTTCCTTCCCTAAACAACAGACCTGCTGCTCCGCTGCCCTGCCGTCCCAGCTAGATGACGAGGAGGAACATAAACCTGCGGAGTTAAGGAAGCGAAACAACGACACGCTACCCTATCAAAAGAGCCTGGAATGCCGTAGTAGAGGGGAGGGAGGACAGGGGTGGCGGTGAGAGAGAGAGAGAGAGAGAGAGAGAGAGAGAGAGAGAGAGACAGACAGACAGACAGACAGACAGACAGACAGAGAGAGACAGAGAGAGAGTATTGTGTGTGTGTGTGTGTGTGTGTGTGTGTGTGTGTGTGTGTGTGTGTATGTGTGTGTGTATGTGTGTGTTGTGTGTGTGTGTGTGTAAGTGCGTGCGCGCGGCGCGTATGTGTGTACATATTTGTTAGCGCATGTGTTTGTCCCAACCCCCCAACCTCTCCCCCTCTCTCACTCACCCCCCCCCCCCCCCCCCTCCTTCACCAAACTCCCCCCCCCCCCCCCCTCCCCCCCCCCCCCCCCCCCCCCCCCCCCCCCTTCAGCCTTCTTCGCGCATCGATTGTGGTCATTAATCCAGGACTGACCCACCACTGATTGAAGACCGCGCTGACCCTAGCATCCGCCCCCCCCCCCACCCCCACCCCTTCCCCCTTCCCCCCTTCCCCCAGTCTCCCCACCCTTCAACGATCATTGCATCGGAGCAAAGAGACAGACGAAGAAGGAGATGGTGGTGTGATCACGCGCGATTGGAGTTGCGGTTCTTGGGAATGGGTGGGTGGTGGTGGGGAGTGGCGACGGGCAGGAAAGGGAAGGACAGGAGAAGGGTGGGGGGAAGGGAGGGGGTGCGGGGGTCAGGGAGGGGAGAGACGGGCGTTGGGTGTTCGAACGCGAGCTCTCCCTCCCTCCC
>JADBJO010002828.1:217500-222500 GCA_016801955.1 Conus betulinus | reverse complement strand
GTGTGTGTGTGAGTGTGTGTGTGTGTGTGTGTGTGTGTGTGTGTGTGTGTGTGTGAAGTGCGCGCGCGCGCGCGCGCACGCGCGCGCGTGCGTCTTGCACCTTTTATGGTCTGCTGTCATCTATCTCTGCCACATACGTAACTTGAAGTAGTTGAACACACCCTGTAAGCACTAACTTGCAGCCGTCATTCAAATTTTGATGTTGACAGTAAAGTATCTGTTTGGAAATGAATATTTTACTTATAATATCAGCCTACCGCTGCGCGACTCAGCAGCAATGCCTACCGACAACCTGTTAGTGACTTCTCCCTGAAGACTCCCCTACACTGACGCCATAAAAGGACGAACCTGACTTTAAGGTTCTGATTGGACTAGTCGGAAAAAGCATCGGGGAACAACATTAAGTTCTTTCAGTGAGAAACGGAAAGATCAGGCAGATTTCCAAACGACTTCCACCATCCAAACACACGCACCCCAGGGCTCGAACACATGCACCCACTAACCCACTCCCTGAAGACTTTGTGGCGTCACCTTTAAATGATTTCCCCTCCTTCTACTTCATGTTTTTTTGTGTGTGTGTGTGTGTGTTTTTTTTTACCTCCCATGGCACTCACCCGCTCATCAATACATGACACGCGTGGCCCCGCTAATTTAGCCCTCCCACAACAATTTCAGCCCCCCCCCCTCCACGTTCGCAGGTCCGCAACGGCACGGCACGTTCTCTCTGTTAATGCTGGGGTCGCGCTGTATAGCCACTGACCTTCTTTTAAAAGGTCAATGCCTGTATCGATTATCGGTCTTGCTTGGGGTAAAAAGAAAAGAAAGAAAAAAAAAAAAAAAAGAAAAAAAAACCTCGAAAGCGTCCGTGATTATGGGTGGTACCGGGGTGGTGGAGAATTAGTTGGAGATGGGGTAGGGGAGTAAGAAGAGGAGAAAGAGGACGGATCCAGAAGGGGGGGGGGGGGGGGGGGGGGGGTGGGGGGGGGGGGTAGTAAATCGGTATAGTAGGGGGCGGCGGGTGGTGGTGGTGGTAGTAAATGTTATAGTAGGTATGGCTTATGGTCGTTCACGTAATGATAATGAACAGCTCGTTATAGCGTGGCAGGCGACCATTTTTCAGCGCCGAACTTCTTATGTCAAGCGAGTGCGTCGGCCGATTGATGTTGATGGATCGATTGACCAGTTTAGGGGATCCTTCAGTCCTTCTTTGCTTCCTTCAAGGTCGAAGTGTATGAGCGGATCACTACTGGGCTGGGTGATTGAATAATCGGCTGATTGATTTGACTGACTGACTGACTGACTGAGTGACTGGCTGACTCATGGATAGTTTGAATGGCTCATTTCATTCATTCATTCATTCATTCATTCATTCATTGAGCGAAACTAATTGAAGGATTATTTGATTCATTCAACCATTCATTCATTTGGCGATAGTAACTTATGGATTGTTTGAATATTTCATTCATTCAATTATTCATTCAGCGACACTAGCTGATGGACAGTTTGAATCGTTCATTCATTCATTCAGTGATAAACCGCGTGAGTTGGTTGATTTATTCATCGACAAGGTAATTTGCTTAATTGACTGATTCACTGACTGGCAGATTAGCCTATTGCTCGACTAGAATTCATTCGGATATTCATTCATTCGATTGTTTGAAGTGCAGGAAAAATCTGGCAGCTGCACGTTTTGTAAATTAATTGTCGGCTGGCTGATAATAAGGCTGAAAAAAGGGGGGAGGGTGCAAGGGATGGGGGTGGGGGTGGGAGTGTCTGGTAGAAGGGCTAGAGGGTGGGGGAGTGAGGGTGGAGAAGCAAGACGAATGATGAACTGAAGTACACCATTTGCCCATGTCTAAGACAAACACTGAAAATCGATCTGATAGACGAGAATAATACTTGATACGTCGACGACCAGTCACATTGTCCTCAGATCAACCCATCCGCAAGAAAGTGGGATACATCCTAGCCACAAGAAAGTCTGTGGATAGACAGAAAGAAAGAAAGAAAGAAAGTAGAAAGAAAAAAGAAGAAAAAAAAGAGAAAAATGCAGGCAAGAAAAGAAAGGAATAATGAATGAAAGAAAGAAAGAAAGGCACACGGAAAGAAAGAAAGAAAGAAAGAAAGAAAGGAAAGAAAGAAAAAAGAAAGAATAGGTGAAAGGTGAAAGAAAGAAAGAAAGAAAGAACAAGAATGAAAGAAAGAAAAAGAAAGAAAGAAAGAAGGTAAAGAAAGAACAAAATTAAACCCAGAAAAGTTTAAAAGAAAGACAAGATTAAACAAACAACAAACAATTAAAAGCAGGAAAACGGACAGGAAAAAAAAAAACGAGAGAAAAAACCCTGAAAGGGAGAACAAACGAAAGAAAAAAAAAAAAAAGAAAAAAAAACAAAAAAAACACACACACACGAAAGAAGTAAACAAGAAAACAGGAGAAAAAGGAAGACACTGAAACAAGAAACGTAATTATTTTGAGACGAAGCAGTGAGCAAGCGATGGCTTTGTAATTAAGAAAAAAAAACAACTATCCATGAGCAAAAATTCATTGTTGAAATTTCAGACACACCTCAGAGCAATTTCATTTCACTCCTTGCCCTCGTCCTCTTTGATATAAGCTCACCGTTTTCGTTCAAATCATGTTACACACAATTACAGTGAAGTCAGTTTTACGCTCAGCATCGTAATAATCACATCTTAAGTTTTTGTCCGCGCGCAATGTTTGTTCTTTTGCCTTTTGGAATAATGCAGCTCCGAGGAGGTCTATGATTTTTTTTTTAACTAATGATATTGACTTCATTGATGATACTCTGGGTTAACCTATGAATGTTAGAGGTATTGTTATTACCGTCGTTGTTGTTGCTGTTGTTATCGCTGCTTCTACAGCTATACTCTGGGTTACCCTATGAATGTTAGAGGTATTGTTATTACCGTCGTTGTTGTTGTTGTTGTTATCACTGCTTCTACAGCTGTTGTAACACTGTTGAAGCTGTGGTATTCGCAAAAAAAAAAAAAAAAAGAAAAAAAAGAAAAAAGAAAAACAGAAAAAGAAAAAAAAAAAAGAAAACATCGCCATCAGTATACTACCAGCATTAGTACAGTCATCACTGGAATATGCATCAATCTACATACATTGGCTGTCGTAAAGAGAGAGAGAGAGGGGAGAGAGAGAGAGAGAGAGAGAGAGAGAGAGAGAGGCTAAATGATCGTACTCAGTTTTTGGCCTTTATCCCTGAAAGAGGAACAGAGAAAACCAGACAAACATGATTTTGACTCTGACTGACAGGCATTCGACATCACCAAATAACTGTTGCTGCATGTAGATTGGAAAGACTTCACGGAACAGAAAACGAAAGAAAGAAAGAAAGAAAGGAAGAAAGGGGGAAAAGGGGTAAAAACGAAAGAAAAGAAAAAAGAAAGACAGAGAAAAGAAAGAAAAAGCAAAGGAGTAGCATTACTCCTTACTTGATTTTTTTTTTTTACTTAAAAAATTTTTTGTTTTCATTTTCATTTTTCCTTTTCTTTTTTTTACACTATATTCCGTCTTTAATTTTCCTCTAACATCAAGGCTATCAGTGACATGCAGTCGGAAGAGAGAGAGAGAGAGAGAGAGAGAGAGAGAGAGAGAGAGAGAGAGAGAGAGAGAGAGATGCTCTGTGCATGCCCGTTGCGTGTGTGTGTGTGTGTGTGTGTGTGTGGTGAGAGAGAGAGAGAGAGAGAGAGAGAGAGAGAGAGAGAGAGAGACAGACAGACAGACAGACAGACCAAAAAAAAAAATCCTTGCCGCGTAAAAGAATGGGTACCTAACACGGCACCTCTCGTTCAGTCAATGCTATGAGCACAAGCGCAGGGCCCCTCGCCCCTCCCTCCCTCTCCCTCCCTCTCCCCTTCTCCATCGCTGCGTGCAAACAGGCATGCATTCGTACCGTGCTGAAAGTGACGCAAGACTGACAGGTGACAGACTGGACGGGCAATCAATTAAAACCCGCGGGTCGCCCGCACGAGCCGTGTCAATTACAAGACGTCGCCGCTGTCCACTTTGATTACGGCGCCGGTGCCAATTTCAGCCCCCCCCCCCCCCCCCCCCCCCCCCCCCCCCCCCATCCCCCAACTCCCCTCGTTGCCACGGCAACGGGGCGAGGCCCGGGCGGTTGGCGGCGGACTAAAGGGAGGACTGACGTAACTGACATGGTTTGGGAGGTGATGACACAAATTGCACGGGTGGGTGTCGATTTCATCGGCGTATCGCTGTAACTGAATTTGATAGGCAACTGGCGATCCGCCGTTTTTAAGCTGCCACGACCAGTTGCGATGTGGAACCTTTTCAGGCCTATAAGTACGGTAACCTACTATAAGTAGGTTACCGTACTCGCATCAATAGTGTTCGCAGTAGTAATCTCTCTCTCTCCCTCTCTCTCTCTCTCTCTCTCTCTCTCTCTGTAGTAACGGTGATGGAGATGATGATTACAATACTACTACTACTATTGCTACTACTACTACTAATGTAATTATTATTATTATTATCATTATATCATCATTATTATTATTATTATTATTTATTATTATTATTATCATTAATGTTGATATTGTTATCATTATCATTGTTGTTATTGTTTTTAATTATCTTTTTTTTTAATTATTATTATTATTGGGGTGGTGGTGGTTTTGTTACCATCCTCATCCTCACTTGTTTCGCAGTGTGGAATTTTGTGTGCAACAACATCTGAGAAGCAATAGTTAATAATTCTTTCAGAGTGGTAGTTCTGTCGTACTCATGACCAACACCATTAACAACAACAACAACAACAGCAACAACAACAAAAACAACAGCAATAATAAATAATAATAATAATAATCATAATAATAATAATGATAATAATGAAGGTGCTGACGATGGCGATGACGATGACAACGCTGCTGCTGCTGCTGCTGCTGCTGCTGCTGATGATGATGATGTTGATGCTGATGATGATGATACCGTGCAAGGTCTGTTTGGAAATGCT
>JADBJO010002828.1:210000-212500 GCA_016801955.1 Conus betulinus | reverse complement strand
ATAATCAATCAAATCAAGAAATGAAGGAACAGAAGGGGCTATAGACAGTTTACAGCGTTAATCAATCAGATCAGAAATGAAGGAACAAATATCTTGAATTCTAAGAAAGGTGAAATTGATTTCAAAACAACTGTGAATTAGACAGGTACAGACTAACACATTTTAATCCCCCCCCCCCCCCCACCATCCGTCTCTTATTTATTTATTTACGTATGTATGTATGTATGTATGTATGTCATTTCATTTTTTTTGTGTATGTATGTATGTATATATTTATTTACTTATTTATGAATTTATTTATTCATCTGTTTATTTATCTATTCATTCCTTTGCTTTTCAATTGTTTTCAACTTTTTTTTATGCTACGTGTTGGATCTATGCTCTCTCTCTCTCCTCACACACACACACACACACACACACACACACACACACACACACACGCACACACACACACTCAATTCAAGAAATTTTGGTTTGATCCAGACAAAAGTAAATGCAAAATGCAAAGCAATAATTCAAATCGAAACCAGAGATTTCAAGCAAGCAAACAAACAAACAAACACCGGCAGAAACGAGAAAAGGAGGACATAAACAGATTGAATGAACAGAAACGGAAGACAATTAAAAAAAAGAAAGAAAGAAAAACAAACAAACAAACAAATAAACAAAACAAGAGTGTGGTCAAATGCATGATTGGCCGTACGAGAGGAAGAAAAAACCAAAAACAAACCAGCAAGCAAACAAACAATGAAACAAAGAAACAAACACAAAAATCAGAGGCGAACAATGGACAAAAGGCGAGAAAACATGAATGAACGAATAAATTGGGTTGATGAAAATGAGGACACATAAGCAAAGCTGTAAACAGAAAACCGTAATAACGCATATAGATAATACATCAACAAACAAACTAAACAAAACAAAAACAAAACAAACAAAAATAACCAAACTAACCAACCAAACAAATAAATAAACAAATAAATCAATAAATAGAAAAAACCCCACAAAGAAATAAATAAATGAATAAAGAAAAAAAAAAATAACATAAGAAATAAAAAAAACGAAGACAGTTTGGACACACACACACACACACACCACACACACACACACACACACACACACAGAGTACTATTGCGGACAAGAAAAACCACTGAACACAAGAAACAATGAAATCGAACGACGCTGACCAAACATTGTTAAACAATAAAAGGGTATGACAAAAAGTCAGCATGAAATGCCAAAAACAAAGGAGTGGGTAAACAAATGGGACAGCAACAGCACGGAAAACAAATAAGCAGGCAGACAGACAGACAAATAGATAGATAGATAGATAGATAGATCGATCGACAGATAGATAGAGAGAGAGAGAGAGAGAGAGAGGTAGGTAGGCAGGTAGACAGATAGATATAAAGAGCGACAGATAGATAGATAGATAGATAAACAGATAGATAGATAAAGAGACAGACAGATAGATAGATAGATAGATAAACAGATAGATAGATAAAGAGAAAGACAGACAGACAGATAGATAGATACATAGATAGTTGGATAGACGGAAAGATCGATAGACAGACGAATACAAACTATAGACAGACAAGTAGGTAGGTAGATAGGTAGGCAGGTAGATAGATAGATAGAAAGAGCGACAGATAGATAGATAGATAGATAGATAAACAGATAGATAGATAAAGAGACAGACAGACAGACAGATAGATAGATAGATAGATAGATAGATGGATAGACAGACAGATACATAGATACATAGTACATAGATAGATGGATAGACGGAAAGATCGATAGACAGACAAATACAAACTATAGACAGACACGTGTCTATGTGAGAGAGAGAGAGAGAGAGAGAAGAGAGAGAGAGAGAGAGAGAGAGAGAATGTGAGTGTATGCGCGTGCGCGGTGTAGTGTGTAGTGTGTGTGTGTGTGTGGTGTGTGTGTGTGTGTGTGTTATGTATATAGATAGATATAAGAAAATGTAAATGAAAATGGGAATATTCAGGACAATTAAAACAAAATGACTCGGAAAATAAGTAACTCCAAAAAAAAAAAAAAAAAAAAAAAAAATGCAACTTAGAAAGCATGAAGAACAAAACAAACAAAACAATACAAAAAAAAACACATAGATTTATTAGAAGTGTAGGGAGGGGTAAAAAAAAAAAAAAAAAAAAAAAAAAAGAAAAAGAAAAAAAAAAAAAAAGAAAAGAAAAGAAAAACCCCAAACCAACATCAACCACACAGAAATTCTAAAAAGAAAAGAAGAGAGAGAGAGAGAGAGAGAGAGAGAGAGAGAGAGAGAGAGAGAGAGAGAGAAGAGCACACAAGAAATCAGCGATACAAGAAAGCTGCAAAGAAGAAGCGGCACGGGCTGAAATCAATCACGCGAAACGTTAAAACTCTGAACTAAAGAACAAAACAGAACCTCTCGCCAGATGAAACGGCAAGCATCGATGTTTTGCCTTCGTTCTCAAAGGTCAAGTCGACGACAGTA
>JADBJO010002828.1:200000-205000 GCA_016801955.1 Conus betulinus | reverse complement strand
AAACCTCGGCTACTTAAGCCACGCGATCGAGTTGAACAGAACGAAGGTGATGGGGAAGTTTGAGACCCCCCCCCCTCCTCCTTCTCCTCCTCCTCCTCAGACAAAACCACGATATCAACAACCTCCCCCTCCCACCACGCCGTGAGAAAGAGAGAGAGTGTGGCGCGAGAAGAAAAAGAAGAAGAAGAAGAAGAAAAAGCAAACTTTCCTCCTCCCCCCCCCTTTCTACCACCTCCTCCTCCTCCTCCCACACACCCCTCTCTCTGTGTTTTCCCACCACCACCACCACCAGCACTACACACAAACACACAAAAAATCCTGCTGCCCCGCTGCACCACAACGAAGTTGCGAAGTCGTCGTCGTCGTTGTCGTCTTCTTGTGTCGTCCCAACGAAGAAGGTTTATTACGAGCGGTGACGACGACTTGGGGGACAGAGAGAAAGAAAAAGAAAAAAGAAGAAGAAGAGGAGAAGAAGGGACGAGATAAAGCCAGGATACTCAGCTCTCTGGCAGCTCCTGGCATGGAGAAAGAGAGAGAGAGAGTGAGGGGGGCTGAGTTCCAGGCAGGCAGGTAGACAGGCAGGCGAGCTTCTCCTGGACGGCAAGCTGATGATGATGACGATGATGATGATGATGGTGGTGGGTGGTAGGTCGTGGTCGTAGTGCTATGAAAGGAAGACAGCGACCGAGGCGTCGTGGTACCGCCAAGACGACAGCGCTCCTCCTGCTAGAATGTCCCACTCCTGGTCCCCCCCTCCACCTTCTTCCACCTCCTTCTCCAAGCCACTGTGCCGGCCAGAGATTAGACACCCAGAGAGACAGAGAAACAGAGAGAAGGCAGGCAGGCAGGCAGGCAGATCAGGCAGGGGCAAGGCAAGGGCACAGGCAGCCCAGCTCACTTTTTACCCAGCCAGTTTTTCAAGCGTCCCGTTCCTTCTAGTCGTATCCCGCCGGCTCGGGCTGCGCTCCCTCTCGTCCTGTTTGAAGCAAAAAATCGGAACAGAAACGTTACTGTATAGGCCTCTCTCTCTCTCTCTCTCTCTCGCTCCCCTCTTCTTCTGCTTCTCACCATCCTCCTCCACCCCTCCGGGCTCCCCCCCTTTCCCTCCCTCTCTCTCTCTCTCTCTCTCTCGCAGACTTGGAGAGCGCGCGCCGCGCTTCACGCTCACTCGTTGTGTGTGTGTGTGGGGGGGGGGAGGGGGGGGGGGGGGGAAACGCCCGAAAAATGGGCGGAGCTTGACTCCTCCCCCTGACGCACGCCACAGCTTTGTCCGTTCCTCCCCCAGCTCCCTCCCTCCCTGCTCTCTCTCGCGCGCTCTCATTCTCTGCCTTTCTTTCTGCTTCTTCTCTTCTCCGTCGCCCCCCCTCCCCCCTTTCCTCCTCTCACCCCTCCCCTCCCCTCCCCAAGGCTGAGAACCCCGCCTCCTAAGCGAGAGCGCGCGGCGGTAAAGACGCGCAGGGAGCGAGCGATCCGCCCATTTGATTGGTGGAGAGTTTGTGTGACTGCACCTTTTTCGTTTTTTTTTCTCTCTCTTTCTCTTTCTCCTTTTTTTTTGACTCTTTCTCTCAGATTGTGAAAGCACAGAGAGCCAGCCAGCCAGCAATACAGTCTAGTAACTAACCGCCACTACCATCGCTTACCGAGTTGTGGGGATGATGGGGAGGAAGGGGCGGGGAGAAGGGGGGGGGGGGGGGGGGGGGCTTGCTTGCAAGTTAGTATACTCGTCAGTGTACGTGAAGTGGACTTGAAGATGAGGAGGGAGAATGAGAAGATGGGGACGGGGGAGGAGGGGGCGGGGTAGTAACGGGGGAGGGGGGAGGGGGGGGGGGGGGGGAGAGAGGAGGGTGTCCGAAAAGCATGCCAGACCGTGTCAACTCCTCCGTCAAAATGCATTGGAGTTACTGGTGGGATTTGAAAACAGAGAGAGAGAGAGAGAGAGAGAGAGAGAGAGAGAGAATGGTTGGACCAAGTAGGAAGGGAAAAGCTAGCAAGAGAGAGAGAGAAGAGAGAGAGAGAGAGAGAGACAAAAACACTGGTAGCAGCAGCAGCAGCTGGGGATATTCGATTCAAAAGCAAAACCGTATGGACAGTATGCTCCTTAGTGGAAGAGCGATTTTTTTTTTCTCTCCCTTTAAACATACTGCCAGAGCAAAATGATAAAACGAGACTTACAAAATCCTGCAACCACATAAGCATTCAAAACACACTGACACTAGAAAAAGAACTTCCCGTGGGGAAAAAAACAAGAACAACAAACTAAAAGCTAGAAAGAAATGCATTGTTAATATATCATATCCGACACGGGGTAAAAAACTGTCAAGGAGTGTGTATCTTTCTCTTTTTTTTTTCTTTCTATCTTTGAATTGGACAACTGTGAGTCTTCTTTGCTGATGTATGATCATCACCTGATCACATGTTTCCATACCGAACCTTCGGAGACTGTTCTCTCTCTCCCCTCTCTCTCTCTCTCTCTCTCTCTCTCTCTCTCTCTGAGGGGCGAGGATGGAATTGTTTGCAGAGAACAGGGGATAGAGAGGAAAGGGGAATTGTAGTGCGAATCTGGAGGGCGCGCAAAAATGTGCTGTACGCCCCCTTCCGGAACAGATGCTTGGTTTTAATATTGATTTACTATCATGTTGATTTCTATGTGTGATTATTATGTGTTCTGTATTTCTATCTTTTTCAGATCATGCTATTCGATAGATGTAATGTTTGACAATGCAAATGTATGTATGTGCGCATTGTGTTATATTTGAATTGTAATGTTATTATTTTCATCATTATCATTCGTTACTATTGTTATTGCTATTATTATTGGGTATTTGTCATCATTATCACTGGGTGTGTAGAGTGCTTGGAATGGATGTGTGTGACAGGTGGGTGTTTGGTTAATGGTTGGGGTGTGGAGGGGGTGGCAAGCCTGCCATGTGCTTATTCTTTTCCCTCATTAAACAAATTTTATTTACTGATTCATTGCTTTATTTGAGCATTCATTCATTCGTTCAGTTTCATTCATTTATCTGTTGACCTCATTCTTTTTTTCTGTATTTCTGATATATACATTTATGTTCATGATGAGGAAGTATAATCATGATCGTAGTCGACGGCATTATCGTAACAGATTCCTCTGCGTGAAATTCGAGTTGCTCCTCTTGGGGAGAGAGAGAGTCTCGCCCGAGGACAGCGCCACTCTTCTAATTTCTTTCTGCCTTTTTATTTTTTCCTTTCTTTTTTTTTCTAGCTCTCGTTTTCTTTCTTCTTCTGTCCGCTCATATTTTTATTGACCTAGGTCAAAGACCTCTGACAAGAACACTGAAAGAAGAACCAAATTAACGACTACCGGATTTAAACAAACATTTTAAGAAGCAAATTTCTACTGCTTTCACACCGACCATTCGTGTCACACCCGCTGGTATGTATGTCTCTCTTTAGAAGGTGACAAAACTCCGTCATGCTTTCCACGTGATGAACAACTCACTATAAAACATATCATTCAGGGTTTTAGGGATTTACACGATGCCAGACGAAAACAAACACTTTACAGCAGATTCTTTGAAAAAAAAAAAAGTGCCAGAATTTCTCACCTGATATTATTTTGGAGTTCTTGAAAGAAGAGATATACATTTTTCTTTCTTGTAATAAGATTTTATCGAAGAAAGATTTTAAAGCACTCTCAATGCATAAGAAATATTTTAATGACTTTAGTAGGCCTACACGCGATTTTTTTTTTAACATCTGCCGTAGAAATACTGACTGTAACGAGGTGGCAGCCCGGGACTTTGGTGCTCATAGCCCAGCCGACCACAAAGGGCCATATCAGGGCCCCTGACTCGAGGGCTTTGTGGTCTTCTGGACTCGGAACAACAATATCAATGGAACTGAACGTAATAACAAATGAATTTATATCTACAAATATCAGCCAGGATCACCGCCCTCCCCTCCTTCCACCCCCCCCCCCCCCCCCCCCCCCCCCCTCATCCCCCACCCGACTCCCTTTCCCCTTTAAAGTTGCAGAGGGTTATGATTATTTGTTGCTCGCTGTTCGACGATGTTGCTGCTGCCCACGTGATCAATGGTATCATGAGACAGACACTTGGTGGTCATTAAAACACCACTTAACGAGGATTCTTCGTGAAAACGAGAAAATAAAACGAAACGAAACAAACATACACACAAACACACAAATGAATAAAGAAAGAAAGAGAGACAGATAGACAGAGAGATAGACAGACAGAAAAATAAAAAAGGTAAAAAGAAGGGGGGTGGGGTGGGGAGAGCAAGGAAGGAGAGAGAGAGAGAGAGAGAGAGAGAGAGAGAGAGAGAGAGAGAGAGAGACAGAGAGAGACAGACAGACAGAGAGACAGACAGACAGACAGACAGAGAGAAGACTAACAGATTACAGAGAGAGAGAGATAGGGGTGGGGATGGGGATGGGGTTGGGGGTTGGGGGGTTGGGGGGGGGGGGGGGGGTGTGTGTTAAAAAGGGGATAGTGTAATGCACAATCGAAATTCTAACACAATATTTAGATTATAACAAATCTGTCACATAGATCAAAATTTGACGTACCAATAAACGCTAGCTGATAAATGAAACAAAAATCAAAGACGTCAGAATACTCTCCTGTTCGGCGGCGCACGCACACATACACACACACACACACACACACACACGGCGGCACCACACACACACACACACACACACACACACACACACACACACACACACACACACGCACACACACAGAGAGAGAGAGAGAGAGAGAGAGAGAGAGAGAGAGAGAGAGAGAGAGAGAGATGAGCAGCAGCACCAGCGGCAGCAGTAGCGGCTAAGAACAGAAAAAAAAATACCACTATCAAGAAACAAGTTGCCTATTTCGAAGACATCCTAAATCGCTTTTGTTTTCTTCGAACTTCGATTGACTGTTTGCGTAAAAAAAAAAAAAAAAAAAAAAAAAAAAAAAAAGGAGAGAGAGAGAGAGAGAGAGAGAGAGAGAGAGAGA
>JADBJO010002828.1:192500-197500 GCA_016801955.1 Conus betulinus | reverse complement strand
GTGTGTGTGTGTGTGTGTGTGTGTGTGTGTGTGTGTGTGTGTGTGTGTGAACAAGAACAAGAACAAGAACAATTCTTTATTGCCGTCACCTTTGAAAGATATTTGGCACAAAACATCAACAGCAACAACAAACAACAACAACAACAACAAAAAAAAGAAGTGCTTCGATTATCAATTTTGCCTGACTTTGAATGCCTCAAAAACAAAGCTGGCTAATATTTGTTGGTGTTCCCTGGAGTTTAATACAGTACTTGGTTTGAAGTCGTTGGCACAAAATATTCTTTTTCCTGGGTCATCTGTTAGATCTTGCATCTGTTCTACTTGTGTCTTTAGTTTTGTTCTTGAGTCATAAAAAATATTCTACAATTATCTAAAAAAAAATGAAATTCGTCTTCTGTTTCATTACATGCTATACAAAATCTTTGATTTCGTGGTATACCTGCATAGCGACCTTTCTCAACATTTAAGTCATGCGAGCTAACACGCAATTTACATAGTGCTTGTTTTTTTTTTTGTACTGTCCATATCAGTCAACAAGTAACATTCAATATGATATTCAGATGATTTGATGACATTGTAAAACTCTAAACGGCTGTATTTTGTCTTTTTCTTTGCCCAACATTCAGTATACCTGGCTTTCAATTGTTGTTGTATAGTGTGAAGAACAAGAACAAGAACAAGAACAACAACATATGTTATTGTCATATGAAAACCAGAGGTTTTGTGGGGCACAGATGATCAAGTTCAGACATTCAGCTAAGCTAAACTAATCCCAGCGTTGTCACATCTTGCAACATAACATTAGTAGCAGAAAGAAAAAGCACTGTGTGTATCAGAGTCTGATTACATTTTCTGTCTCCGAAGAGAAAAACACAACAGGATGTACTGGGCAAGTACAGGTTGGAAGCAGTCCAATAACATGAGCTCCGAGGGTTTTGTCATGTTAGTCTGTGGTGGGAAATCAGTTTTTGTGATCCTTGTCATTAGGTCATAACGTTGTTGGTCAAAATAATTTGCAGTCATCAGAGAAAATGTAGTTCGTCCTCAACGACGTGGCATGCTGTGCATAATCTGTTTTTCTCTGTCAGTGTTGGTATAACGGCCCCTGTCAATTGGGAGTTCATGGGCACTTATTCGTAAATCTAGTTAGTGCTCGTCTGCAATCTGTGTCAGTGTGTTGCTCCAAATAAGCCGCCTGTTCGTTCGTATTCGGTTGTAACTGTGGCATAAAATTTGAGCTTGGATGTGCTTTCGTTCTTTTGTTTCTTCCAGAACTCAATATAAAACGTTTCCAGCTTCACATTGATTAGAAACTTCAGGCGAGTTGCACTAAACGTACCCTGATTTTCCCAGACATGCTGTAATCCTATCGTTGACAAGGTTTGTAGTATAAACTGCGTCCATTTGCTTTCTTCGGTGCCCTGAGAGATCAGGGCGTGTGTGTGTGTGTGTGTGTGTGTGTGTGTGTGTGTGTGTGTGTGTGTGTGTGTGTGTGTGTGTGTGTGTGTGTGTGTATAATATGACGATAATAGTTGTAGTATTAATGGCTGAACACAACAGGGGAGAAATGGAGAGGGTTTAGAGAATAGTGGAACAGCAGGATTTGTTTGCTTGTGTGTTTGTTTATTTTTTTAATCATTGTTTCATGGTTTGATATGATAGTGATGACAGTAATAATGGAAGATGAATGATAATGCTTTGCAGCATTATCTAAATATTTTGATCACATCTAATATGCAAAAAATATAGTACGATATATGTATATACATTTAATTAATACATAATATATAATATAGGCCTAATGCACGTGTATGTTTAGCATTGTTTATGCTGCTAACTTTTCGCCTTCTTCTTCCCCCTTCTTCTTTCTCTTATCCATTATCCTAATGTCTGCTTCTTTTTTTTTTTCTTACTGAACTTTCCGCGATTTTGGTTTGTTTCTTGGATTTTTTTTTCAAATGCTGAAAAGTAATGAATACACAAATAAAGTTAATAAATAAATAGATAGGCAAATAAATAAATAAATAAATAAATAATAAATGTCTTTCTTTCCAAACAGATTTTTTTTCCAAATCCTTCGGGGAAACATACCTGACAATAAGTTAAGGCACGCGCACGCGCGCATGCACGCACGCACGCCAGCACCCCCCTCCCCCCCCCCCCCCCCCCCCCCACACCACACACACACACACACGCACATACACACACGCACACACAGAGAGATTTTTTCCATCAGTCTACTTATTTACCTTTCTCCAATTCAGTTTTGGTTGTTGGAACACTAATGGTATTATTGTTATCATCATCATTATATATATACTAGTAGTAATCAAGCTTCCTGCCATTGTCAGTATTGTTATCATCGTCATCATTATCACAATCATCATCATTATTATTAATGTCGTATTGCCACGAACAGCAAGCGGTAAGGTCAGCGTGCACTAGTTGTAATGTCCTGAATTACGGTGTTTTGAAGAGTGGAAACAATGATCCTGGACATGTAAGTGCAATATCATGTGGGGGGTATCACTATGGGAAGGACTTCTACACATCTCTACCCTTTCTCCCCCATCCCGACCCTCTGTTCTTCTACCTCTCAAACCTCTTTTCCCCAGCCATTCGCCTGTCTGTCTTTGTCTTGTCTGTCTGTCTGTCTGTCTGTCTGTCTGTCTCTCTCTCTCTCTCTCTCTCTCTCTCTCTCTCTCTCTCTCTCACACACACACACACACACACACACACACACACACACACCACACACACACACACACACACACACACACACACACACACACACACACACACACACACGCACACGCACGCACGCACGCACACACACAGAGACAAACATGAATTAAACTTTCATGTGTTAAACATGAAAGTAACTGACCTGACACGACATTCTGACCACTGCCTACTAGAGTTATTGATCCAACTACCCATAGATAATGAAAATACATTACACAGAAGACAAGCCTCTCTCACAAACCCACGATGAACAACAGTCACATAAAGACCTACTTCACAGGAATTCTACAATAAATACAGAAGAAGACTCTCTAGTATTTTAGTGGGATGAAAAGTCTGCCGAAAAAGTAGTAGCAACCTCTAAAATGCCCAACATACGCACCATGATCCCCAAAAAATCAAGACCGACATTGTGACACAACTTGCAACAATGAACATGACATCGACATAAATACGACTATTGAACAGATAACGAATATATTTTCAACCACAGCAAAGATGGCGCTTAGACAAAGTCGGATAGAAAAAAAAAATCTAGACATAGAAAGAAGAAGTGGTTCGACAGAGACTGTCATTCCCAAAGAGAGAGATAAGATCACTACTGAACGCAGTCAGCAGAACCCCCCAAAATAAACAACTTAGGCAAAAATACTTCTCACAATGTAAAATATATAAACGACTTTTAAAGAAAAACCAAGAAAACATTTCGGAACAAACTCCTTAATTTACTAAACGAAGCCCAGAAACTGATCCCAATTTAATGTGGAAAACCGTTCGGGAACTGCAAACATACGATCATGAAATCTATGGTCAAGAAATGGTCTCTCAGCGCGAACAAATAGTTTGAACATCTTCAAACACTAATAGGAGAGAAACAGAAGATCGCAGAAAAACGAAAACAAACAGTTGATGACATGTTAGTAGCATTTAAGAGGTCAAATAATCGTCCTTCTGGGAATTCAGAGTTAGATTATGAAATATTAGAAACGGAGGTAAGGAACGCGGTCAGAAAGCTGAAAAATAAAAATCCCCAGGCAAAGATGGATTTAGAAACGAAATGCTTAAAGCAATGTTACCTGAAATCGCTCCTCTTCTGAAAGACGCGCGTTTAACTTAATCTTAAAATCAGAAAAATACCCCGACCTCTGGAAAACAGGAATCACAGTCCAGTCTATAAGTCAGGCGGCCAGTCCAACCCCAACAATTACAGAGGCATAACTTTGAATAGTTCGCTTGGAAAAAGTGTTTTGCAACATAATAAATGAAAGGATAATGAATTATCTTGAGGCAAACCACCTCTTGGCAAAGGAGCAAGCAGGGTTCAGAAAGGGTTCACGGACCACTGATCAAATATTCATATTGTCAAAACTAGTTGATAAGGCACTAAAAGACAGAACTAAAAGGCTTTACTGCTGTTTTGTTGACTTCAGCAAAGCATTTGATGATATATGACACGAAGCCCTACTGATGAAAACGATGCAAGCAGGAATAACTGGTAAATGCTACCAAATCATACAGGACATGTACAACGGGGCTTCGGTTTGTACAAGTAGCCACTTTATTAAGTCTGTCTCTCTGTCTGTCTGTCTGTCTGTTTGTCTGTTTGTCTGCCTGTCTGTTGTCTGTCTGTCTTTCTCGCTTAAAATGCTATCCATGCTCGGGTTTGACATGCACTCACTTCAGTTACTAACGCGCGCGCGCGCGCGGGCGCGCGCGCGTGTGTGTGTGTGTATGTGTGTGTGTGTGTGTGTGTGTGTGTGTGTGTGTGTGTGTGTGTGTGTGTGTGTGTGTGCGTGCCTGTGTGTGTGTGTGTGTGTGTGTGTGTGTGTGTGTGTGTGTGTGTGTGTGTGTGTGAGAGAGAGAGAGAGAGAGAGAGAGAGAGAGAGAGAGAGAGAGAGAGAGAGAGAGAGAGTGTGTGTGTGTGTGTGTGTAAAAGTGTCAGTTTTTCAGATTATGAACAACGGAGGGGGGGTGAACAAGAACCCAGATTTAATTAGTTGATTTGATTTGGTTTCATTCACTCGAATATGCTGCCATTTCATTTTCTATTGTTTTGCTGCTGCCAACACACTGGGAAACCACGTCAGAGCTGACGTATTTCATGTGAACACTAATAGATCCTGACGTTTACAAACTCATTCATTATTTGATGACGACGAGTGGGACGACAACGTGACTATGACACAGACTGCTGTGCACTGATAACAATAACTGTTGTCATGATGATGGCCATGATGATGACGATCATTACGACA
>JADBJO010002828.1:175000-182500 GCA_016801955.1 Conus betulinus | reverse complement strand
TAAGCTGTACAGTTCTTTGTTAAGTTCAACAGGATGGTTATGCTTTTATCGACATCTACAGATCTACTGGTCGGTCTGCCTGTTCACATATGATCCAGAAAAATGACGGCATCAATGTCAACAACAAAACACGCGACCAAAGGACGAATCCACCGGATTCTGGTGAGGATCCGTGACGCAGATCCGGATACAGATCCAAGGCCGGATCCAGGATCCGTTCGACGTTGATAGAGGTCTGCGATCTCTCGAATGTCCTTTCTGTTTCCCTCAGATGCCTGAAAAAGTTTTCGATAGCAGAAAAATGAAGAGGGATTTGAAGGTGTAACGTTGGTAGACTTGTGTCCAACGAGCATACTGTACACCTGATCATATTTCATCTGCTATTACCCGCCTTGGCTTAAGGCGGTGCCAGGCCAATTGACATAGGCCAGAACACCAAGGCTACATCAAAATGTTGTTATGCTCAGCATAGTTATGCGGGGATTATCTTCACTTGTGACAAGCTCCTAGCATAACATTATCAGTCTCCAAAATCCCCCGAAATCGGAGTGTGGCTGCCCACGTGGCGGGGTAATCAAAAACGGTCACACATGTAATGTTCTCATCCCCAGCTGATGCATTTGTACCGTTGTGTTCAAGTACTTCGGCTGTTCGGATGATCCTGGAGTCTTTTAACCTGGGTACGACGACAACGACGACGACAACAACAACAACAACAACAACAACAACAGCAACAACAACAGCTTCTATTACAGTCACACGAGAAAAGCAAATTTTATGACGAGAATTGATAAAATATCTACGGAGGTTATTGACAGGCAATAGCTCATTTGGTAGAGCGTCGGACTCGTAATCTTAATGATCTTGGGTTCGAATCTCCGCCGGGCCGTTTCGGTACAGGAGGATTTTGCCCTCGGAGTTAACATTGGTTCTGATTCCATTTCCCAAAACATATAAGAATACGTTGTTATTTGTGTTATCAAATTATTACTGACTGATCATTGTTTCACGTTGTAGCGTTTAATTTTTTTTTAACCTACCATTGTTTGTTTGTTAGTGGGCAGAATTGTAAAGAGGCCTTTAATGTGCCTAACTCTTTACCCATTAAAGATTCAATCAATCAATCAATCAATCAATCAATCAATCATTTGTGTGTGCGGCTCAGTGGATTCTGGGCACAGTACCTCTCACTGCAACAAAGCATTCACCGCGCGCGGAATTAAAAGGGGATAAAGGGTGCAGGTGTGTGTGTGTGTGTGTGTGTGTGTGTGTGTGTGTGTGCGTGCGTGCGTGTGTTCGTGCATGCGTGTGTGTGTGTGTGTGTGTGTGTGTGTGTGTGTGTGTGTGTGTGTGTGTACAGATCAGTAGGATAAGTGAAGAGCAGGTACATGGATTTGTAACCTCGCGTCTGTCCCTTCACCCCCCCTCCCCCCCCCCCCCCCCCCCCCCCCCCCCCCCCCCCCCCCCCCCCCCCCCCCCCCCCCCCCCCCACCCCCCCCATCGCCCCTCTCCTTTCTAATGAATTACCGTGCTGTCGCTTTTCGCGATTGTCGTAAGAAAAAAACAGGTATAATGTGTCCAAACTGTTTACTCTCTGTCCTCTTTCTTCCCTCCCCCCCTCCCCCATCCCTCCCTCCCTTCTCACCCGGATTTCTCCCCCCACCCTCCCCACTCTCCCCAGTCCCTCCCTTCTCTCTCACTCAGTTTCACACAGACTACCCCCCTCCCACTACCTATAACCCAGCCTCTCTCCCCTCTTTCCCTCCCCACGTTTGTCAAGGGATTCAACGATGTCATGGTCCTCCTCCCCCTTCCCACCCCCACCTCGTTATTTCTCCCATCACTTCGTATTTACTTATCCATCTTCCAGTCATCAGATTTCTCTCTCTCTCTCTCTCTCTCTCTCTCTCTCTCTCTCTCTCTCTCTCTCTCGACCTGATCATGGCAGTGCCTAGTGCCTATAGACCTGATCATGGCAGTGCAGAGTCTGTTTATGGTGCGCCTACAACTCGGGTCGAATCAGGTGACTATGATCCCCGAAATACCAACGCACACACAATCCCAGTATCCGTAATTCCTATGACCCCCATTTTGATAATGATACTGGCTGCCAACACAATTTCAGGCCAGCCCCTGCTCAGTACAGCGGTACGGAGTACAGGGCACCAACACAGAGTATTCCCTTCACTCAGCGACAACACAGCTCCGGTCGTGGTCCTGATCAAGGACCCTTTCCTCCCTCTCTGCAGTCCATGGCCCACTATCCTCCCTTGATCAATCCCCGTACCCAGCACTCTGACTTACCACCCTCTTATCCACCCCACCCTCTTCACGAGAGGTCAGTTTATCCCAACCTGGAGGGGGGATCCAGTTCCCTGCATTGTGTCAAAGAAAACCCAGTGCTTTCCTGTTTACCCCCAGAATCAAACATAGTACTGAATAACGGGGCGGTTACTCCTCAAAATAATATTAATCAATACCTTTACTTATTAAACATGATGACTTCTCACATGTTAAGTCTTCAGCAGAACATTCAAAGATAAAATCATGCATAATTCAGGCCTCTAACCCTTTATGTCAGAACACATACGTCTATATTTACATGTTGGTATTATGTGTGGATATGTATGAGTGAGAATATCAGTGAGTTTGTGCTGCAGATTTGCCGTACTCGTTGACATAATATTAGCATTACATTTGCAACTGTAACTTGAAGGCGGTTATTTTGATCTCGGTGTATACGTAAACACGTGGGTTTAGATTTGTAGATATTCAGAATATTTGATAGCATACTTTATTATTCTTTATTTTCTTGATCTGTTTACGTGCTTTATGCATGATTGCTTGCTTTGTGGTAATTAGTGGGATTGCTGTCTGATAAATTTGATTTTATTTGAGGTTTTTGTTGTTGGGTTTTTTTTTTTTTTTTTTTCTTCTTTTGTGAGTCTAATTGTGTCTTGCAACTGTGCTACCCATTTTTTTTTTTTTTTTTTTTTTTTTGCGTTACATTGCTGTCTTCCTTTCGTGCATTTTGAAGTGCATTAGTTCCATTAACGTGTTGGTTAGTTCCATACATTGCACGTGTTGGTTAGTTCCATACATTGCACGTGTTGCCATTTAACGCTGGCTGAACCAGCTACTCGTTGTCCTTGAAGCTGCAACCTGTATCGTTTTAGCTGTGATCACCACTCAGTCGTAATGCCCACGGTGAATGCGTGGCCATGTAGGGACGGCCTCCGAGTAGGGTTTTTAAATATAAACCATGTTCTCAACAAATTAGATCAGTTATCTTCCATTATATATAATTCAGGCCGACAGTTTCACGTATTTTGTTGTGCTGAATCACGTTTATCGAAGAATATATCTGATGCAGATGTATCTATTCCAGGTTACAACACCGTGAGACTTGATCCCATTCTACCAAAACAAACTGGTTTAATCCTATATATATCAGTCAGTCTGTTACGTATAAACGTATCATATCGTTTGAAAAACACAACGTAGAATGTATATGGGTCGAAATCAATCTAAAAAGAAAAAAAAACCATTATTCATTGGATTCATTTACAGAAACCCCTCCGAACATATAGAATGGGTCAACAGATTTAATGATATGCTTGAAGATGTAACACTCAATGACAATGAAATCATCCTTCTTGGTGATTTTAACATTGATCTTTTAAAGCCCAATCATCGATGGATCCAAACAGTTGAGAATTTTGGACTTAATCAATTAATTGAAACGCCCACTAGAATTACTCCGCTTTCTGAAACACTGATTGATCACATTTACAGCAAACACAACAAAACATTGTTGAAGTGTGTTCTCCACATTGCGGCTGCAGTGATCACCTACCTGTTTGCCTTACTTGGTTCAGGAAAGGCACAAAAATTCCCAAGCCTGGACACAAAGTTATTACCTACAGATCTTTTGCTAACTTTGATAAAGACGCGTTTCTTTTCGACTTAGCTCAGTCATCTTTATCAAACGTGTATCAGTTCACTGATCCTGATGAAGCATTTCAATTCTGGCACAAGTCATTTACTTATGTCTATGACAAACATGCTCCCTTTATAACTAAAAGAGTAAAACATTCCCCCAAGCCTCCTTGGTTGACTGATGTCATCCAGGATGCGATCCGTGAAAGAGACATGCTGTTAAAAGCAAAACATTTTCAGACTTCAAAAAAAAAAACGAAATAAAGTTACGGCAATGTGTTACGTTCAGCGAAAAAGAAAAATACTTCCGAGATCTCGTATCGGAAGGTTCTAATAATTCTAAGTCGATTTGGAAAGCTATTAACATTCTCACAAAAAAGAAAGTCGATAAGATGTCTGCCTCTATTAAAGGGCTTTCAACTGATGATTTAAAATCACCATTTTTCTAATATATCTTCCTCAACCATAACAAATGATAGGTCCTCTTTAAATGATCTTGAGTTACTAAAAGAATTTTGTTATTCTAAACATATAACATCGGACGCTGTCGTTCCTCCTATTACGGTGTTTGACGTTTACGTTCATCTTACACATCTCAAGCAGACAGGCACACGTGGCCTTGATAATTTAGATGGTAAGATTCTTAAATCATGTGCTCCTCATCATCACAGACTCTTTAACTTATTTGTACAATCTCTGCATTGACAAAAGCTATTTTCCTTATATTCTTAAGCAAGCCAAAATTGTTCCTATCTATAAATCTGGAGATGAAACTAATCCATCAAATTACAGACCCATTTCAATATTATCGGTCCTGTCGAAACCTTTGGAAAAACATGTCTATAAACATCTAATGTCACATGTTTCGGAGAAACAATTTGCTTCATCCCAATCAATCAGGATTTAGAGAAAAACCATTCATGCCACACTGCTTTAACTAACCTCGTCGAGGATTGGCTCGTTAATATCAATGGTAACAAATTCACGGGAGTATGTTCGTTGACTTTGCAAAAGCGTTCGACGTCATTGACCATAATTTGCTGCTGCGTAAGCTAGCCTTATATAGACTTTCCGGCCAAACTCTTCTCTTCTTACATCTTTTCTTTTCCAACCGTCATCACAAGGTTTTCTTGGGTAACCAACAATCCAAATTTCAGACACAAAAATTTGGTGTTCCCCAAGGATCTGTTCTTGGTCCTCTACTTTTTTTCTCTCTATATTAATGATCTTCCCTTATACGTTACAGAAGGCGTATGTGAAATGTTTGCAGATGATACGTCTATTCATTCGAGCCATTCTAATTTGAAGCAATTATCCACGACTCTGCAGAACAATGTTAATAACTTAATTGATTGGACTGAGCTGAACCACATGTCTTTGAACGACCAAAAAACTAAATACATGATAATAACTTCGCGACAAAAAAACGGCAAAAAATAACGCCGGGATATATTATGAGAGGAAGCGTAGAGTACAGCCCTGTCATGTAGTCTCAGACCGAAATGGAAATCCGTAGCAGCATCATCATAATCATCCTCATTCTCATCGATCAGCATAAAAAAAAAAAGTCTCAAGTTCTGTGGCCCTTCATGCCCTGCTCTCATGGTGACCTCAGTTTCGATGTCCTCTCCACGTCTGTGGCCTTGGTTTGGTTCCGTCGGGGTCACCGGTATCGGCGAGTCCATGGGAGCTGTCGTTGGACGGACGTGGTGGCGCCCTCCGGAGGGAGAGCTCGCTCACGCCGGCTCCGCGACTAAGCAATTATTGTCGTCAGTAGGGGGCTTAGTAGGTGGTGTCCTGCGTATGTTAGATCAGAACAGGGCGCCACTGAACACCACTGAAGTGACTCGGCAGCAGTGCAGTGTCTCCTCCGGTGGGTGCCTCTTGACGACTTGACATTGACTGCTGCCTGTGGATTGCCGGTGCCGGGCTGCGGCGGGGCCGATCGGAAACAGGATCTATAAACGCTCTCTGAAATTAGTACTTTCAAAAGCTACTAGTTTGACGACTGAAGACTACTTAGCGCTGGAGATCCTTCCATTATCGTATAAACTACAGTTTAACAAAGCCGTTGTAATGTATCGAATATGAACGGATTTGCTCCTTGTACACTAACCACACACGATTTCCGCGAAATCAATCAAGATACACGAATAATATTGTAATGAGAAAACCCAGAATTGATCTTTTTAAACAAGCCTCGCCTATTCAGGAGGGGCCTTTGGAACTCCTTACCAAATTACGTGAAGGATAAGAAAAACATCAGCTCGTTTAAATCAGCTTACAAAGCATTCCTCTTTCAGGCACTAAAAACTTAAAATAAAGTACACTACATATTTTAGATATGATATTCCTCTTCATGCCATATAATGCGAAAGAAAGAATATAAGAGACATTGTGACCATTGATATGTTCAAACAATACTGTACAGTTTGTTGATGTTGTTGTTGTCATTAGATCAATTCCTTCATGTGTGTGTGTGTGTGTGTGTGTGTGTGTGTGTGTGTGTGTGTGTGTGTGTGCGCGCGCGCGCGCGCGCGCGCATGCGCATATGGATGCTTGCACGATTTTGTCGTTTGCTTTTGTAGTATTAGTCTGTTACTTCTTATAGAAAAAGCATGCGCAATTTGCTTATCTCATTACCCTGGTAAAATAAAATTTCGTTCGTTCGTTCGTTCGTTCTCTCTCTCTCTCTCTCTCTTAATTTCGAATCAGCGGTTTGGGGTTTCATGCAGACCTAAAATAATCCTGAAACCTTTCCCCTGCACTTTCGACGCAAAATGGGATTCACCCCTGGTATTTGAAAGGAAAAAGGGGGGTAGGGGGAACGGGACGGTGGAAAGGGGGGGGGGGGGGGGGGGGGGGGGGGGGGAATCACAAAGACAGACAGGTCACAGTTTCCTCTGGCTGTGAATGAGTCAAATTACCTTCGGTTCGAAACCATCACGCAAACGGCGAAAAACACACACACGCATGCCCGCCCAGTCAGTTTGAATCTATGCCGTCTGTGGATCTATAAATCTGTCTGTCTGCCTGCCTCTCTCTCTCTCTCTCTCTCTCTCTCTCTCTCTCTCTCTCTGACTGAACATTGATCTTTTGCTCTATCTCTCTCTCTCTGACTGAACATTGATCTTTCGAAATATCTCTCTCTGTCTCTCTCTCTGTCTCTCTCTGTCTCTCTCTCTCTCTCTTTGATCTTTTGAAATCTCTCTCTCTCTCTCTCTCTCTCTCTCCTCTCTCTCTCTCTCTCTCTCTCTCTCTCCTCTCTCTGCCTGCACATTGATTTTTTGAAACCTCATCAGTCATGGAGAGATATGTTTTCCTCATACAACTCATCACAGATCATTGACCCATCTACCCGTGCAACCTCAACCAGCTCTGAATCACAAAGCTTCATTGGGGAAAAAAAATGTTTTGTTTTTTTTATGGATGGGTACAGTGACCGTTTTACAGCGTGTGTCACCGGTGCAAAAGTATGGAACTAAGATCCCCCCAGACATATCACAAACATAATATGGAATTAAGATCCCCAAACATAACCACAAACATGTTATTTACAGA
>JADBJO010002828.1:165000-167500 GCA_016801955.1 Conus betulinus | reverse complement strand
CTCGCTATGAGGAGAGCTTACAAGAAATGATAGATAAGACGGAAACCTTCCTGCATTACACCGGAATGGAAGTGAAACACAGAAAGTGTGCCACCGTTCATGGACAACGCACAGGAAACAACTGGGCCTCTACAGATGTGACTGAGAACGTCCACGTGACGCTGCAAGGGGAAGATACACCGATGTATGGAAAAGATGAGCCGTACCAGTATCTTGGATTTCAAACAAATCTGGCTGGAACTTCTGAGAAAGAGCAACTAGCACAGGCGAGCGAGGAATTCGAAAGAACGCTAGAAAAAATTTCGCTCTCACCTTTACCATTGTGCAAGAAAATTGATGCTGTAAACGTCATGGCTTCTCAAAATTGAGCTTTTATTACAGCAATTCAAAATTCACAGAAAAACTTCTGAAGACTCTGGAAGATAAGATAGTTGATTTTGTTCGCATTCATCTCAAGCTAAATTCTTCTACCAATCGAGCGCACATGTTCCTTCCCCGAAAACAAGGCGGCCTTGGTCTGTTGAAACCAAGTACCATGTACTACGCCAAACGCATCTCATTCCTGATCTCTGTTCTCAACAGTGATGACCAACATGTCAGAATGGTAGCGCGCAACAGTTTCCATCTCCACATGGAAAAGAGAAAAGTGCCTCACGCAGATCCAGACGACAGCAATTTGGAGGATATGCCACACAGACTCCGAAGGGAAGTTAAGGAAAGGCAGTAAGGGTCAACTGGTCACGGTCTTCCTTCGTTGAGCTCCATGAGCTGTGTGTGTGCGACTGGATGGATCTAAGGCTGGAATTCGATGAAAACAGCGACAGTTTCGGAGTAGTACTCCCAGCTTCTGAGGATGGAGTAGTTCAAATGCGCTACAGTAATTCTAAACAATTGTACAGCGCAATCAAAAGAATGCAAATGGACAAGATACGCACCATTTTCAGCAGCTGCAACAACAAGGGAGAATCATCCGGGTTGCAATTCCGGATGCGGCAATGACCCACTCCCATAGGACACCTCACCAACACCAACGTCAATGACCAAATAACCAGGTTCATCAGCAAGGGGCGTCTACAGCTGCTGGAGACCAATGCAGTGAACAACATCTACTATCCTGATACTTACCGGAGAGAGTGTGCTTTGTGCGGGTTTCGTTCTGACACAAATTCCCATGCCTTGAATGGATGTCGTCAACTGAGGGGCCTCTACACACAAAGACACGACAGATGCGTTGAGATCATCAGAAAGGAGCTACAGAAATGCATTGCGACGGATTTTGTGGATGTTTTTTTTTTCAAATAGGCCTGTCTCTATAAACGGTGTTGAAGATCTGCCAAGGCTGAAACCTGATCTATGCTTCATCGACCATCGAAACTCGGTGGCATTCGTCATCGAGGTTTCAAACCCATTTGACGCATTCATACAAACATGCTATGAGGGCAAATTTCAAAAGTACATGCCTCTTTGCTATGCTCTTAGTGATGCCGGATTTAGCACGAAAGTGGTTGTTCTTGTAATAGGTTCACTAGGCATAGTTCATAAAAGAGTGGTTTCAGGGACTTTCAATGTTAGGACTGCCCATAACAAAATGTAAACAACTCGCAAAATACTGAGCATGTCTGTCATGATTGGGTCTAGGCGTGTTTGGTCAAGGCGGAATCACCTCATGAACCAGCATTGAAACTGACAGATGTTGACTTTCAAACTGTGCTTAAATAGTATCAGCTGACTAAAGCACTGACAGACAAACAAGATTGGAGCCAGCCGGAGAGAGAAAGGACGTGGGGACAGAGAGAGAAAGAGGGGGAGGGGGGGGGGGGGGGGGGGGGGGGGAGGGAGAGAGAGAGAGAGAGAGAGAGAGAGAGAGAGAGAGAGAGAGAGAGAGAGAGAGAGAGAGAATGTGAAAGATAACGTTTATTGATGCGCCTGCAATCTGGACTACTGTGCATTGATCGATCTATCTTTCTGTCTATCTATCTATCCTGCTAAATACCTGTTCTGCCCTTCAAGAATTTTAGTATCATTTAACTACACCACCTATACGCATGGAATCTTCACAAAAAATTGAACGGGAAACCAGTGCATCCGGCGTACTTTGCCAAAAACGTCGGAAATAAAACAAAAGAGAAAAAAATGTAAAGAAAGAAACAAAAACGTATATCAATTTTTTTGAAGCAATCAATGCACACACACACACACACACACACACACACACACCACACACACACACACACACACACCACACACACACACACACACACGCACACACACACAAACCATATCATAACAAATGCTTTAAAAAAAACCCAAAAAACAAAACAAAACAAAACAAAAAAAAACGCATCGGAATGGAGAGAAGGTCACATCCAGCCCCTCAGGAATCAATACCCCCCCGTCCCCTCCCACCCCCCCCACCCCTCACCCACCCCTCACCCCCTACCCCCCACCCCCACCCCCCACCACCACCCTCCCTGCTCCCCGAGAGTGGTGTGCCTTGGTT
>JADBJO010002828.1:147500-155000 GCA_016801955.1 Conus betulinus | reverse complement strand
AATACTTTGTAATTTATTCAAAAGATATTGGGGCGCGCTAAAAAAGACTTCCTGGCCATAAGTGAGCCGTGAGCGCACGAAAGCCGTTGCTAGTGCAGTTAAAGTTGTTGTATCTTGTCCCCACTTTTGTTTAGTTACGATCTTCAGAAAGTTTAAAGTTTTTCTTGCTTTGTTTGTAATATAGTCAATGTGATGATTCCAAGAAAGTTTAGAATTTATATATACACCTAAAAACTTTACAGATTTCACATACTGTAAGATAGAACCATTTATAGTAAACACAGGAAGATTCTCTGGGTCGTACCCTGAATTGAATAGTATGATGTATAATGTGTTTTTTTTCAACAGAAAGAGATCGTTCATTTTCTAGTAGAAAACTATTGATTTTATTTAGTTCGTGTTGATATTTGATGCGTATATAATTAAGTGATCGTAAAGGGGTTTTTCGCTTTCATGGTAACATTCATCCATAAAGAAAATGTCGTCTGTGAACTGCGCCACTACAACATCTTTAGATAAATCTTTTGGTAAATCGGCCATTAGAATATTAAACAAGATTGGCGAAATCACAGATCCTTGGGGTAATCCCATTTCTAGTATCCTTGGGGTTGAATATGTGTGTTCAATTCTTGTTTTGAATCGATTTTTTTTCTAAAAAAAGTTTCAATATAATTATACATGTTACCGTTTGTACCAATACGATTTAGTTTATACAAAAGTCTTTTATGTCTCACACGCTCGTTAGCTTTCCTTAAATCAAAAAAAAGATTGCTAGGATATTTTTTCGGCCTGCAAATTTTGTTTTGACATGAGTTGTAACTTTCACTGAGTGTTCTATTGTAGTTCTATCTGTTTGAGACCCAGCTTGGTTTTTTTGGAATGATTTGATGCTTATTACAGTAATGGATTAATCTGTTTAATACGATGCGTTCCATTAGTGTACCTGTGTGTGACGTAAGAGCAATGGGTCGATAATTTTTTTTTTATGTCACTCCGGCTTTTTCCATGTTTGTGAATGGGAACTATGATTGAACGTTTCCATACTTGGGGCAATTTGACATCACTCCAGCACTTATGAATAAAAACAATGAAGAAAACATAAGACATTAGATGGAAGATGTGGTAGCATGTCATTGGACACCCCATCTAGCCCTACAGACGTTTTCTTAGTGCCCAGTGTAGATATACATTCCTGCACTTCATCAAATGCTATGGGGGCATTTAGATACACAATCAGTCTCATGGATTGCTCTACCGCAGGTAACCTCTTTTTCTTCATAGTCTTTGTTTGCGTAAGTCTGTGCAGACAAACTTTCCAAAGTACTGTTTCTGGCGAAAATGTCAACAAAGGCTTCAGATTTTTTCTGAATTTGTTGGAAATTTGCAATTGTTGAATTTGATAGGGTATTGAGGTAGATTTACTCCAATGTTTCATTGTTTTCATTCTTCCCCATACTTTTTGTATGTCTTTGTAACTGAATACTTCATTATTGCAAAAGGACGACCAGTATGCCTTTTAGCAAAAGCAGTGGTTCTGTTGCATTTTATTTTTTGCTCTTCTTTTTTTTTCTCAAGAAGTTTTTCAGCGCGCGCCAGGCCCCTTACTACGTAAGTAATCTTTTAGTTTCATATTTTTCTCCTTTTTTGGCCTCTTCGCAAGCCTCATTCCCCCAGACATTACCCACATGTTTTTTTTTTGTAAAAAGGTACAGGCTTTATCGTTAGTATCGATTGTGTGTGTGTGTGTGTGTGTGTGTGTGTGTGTGTGTGTGTGTGTGTGTGTGTGTGTGTGTGTGTGTGTGTTTGCTCGCGCGCTCGCGCGCTCGCGCGCTCGCGCTCGCGTCTGTATGTATTTTGTGTCTGATATCACCATATCAAAAACAATGGCAAATAAATGATCGATTCATTCACGATACTGCATACCACAACATAAGAAAACAAACAAGCAAACAAACAGACACAGACAAAGAGATACGAACACTAAACCAACACTGCCCTCAGTTTTTTTTTTTTCTAGCCTATGTGAACCACAAACGCGTCTACTGTCTATCTTGTTAACTATCCATCTGTATGTGTGTCTGTCTGCCCGTCTGTCTACCTGCCTGCCTGCCTGCCTGGCTGACTGAGCACGTGAATCGAGCCCCTCAGGATGATTTATTCGCGCTGCTCAAAGTTCAGAGGCTATCACCTTTCCACACATTTCCCACTAATTGTTCAACTCATGACGTGTTCCCTTCTGCTCAGATGATCCGATCTTCTGCTAACTTTGATCGTAACAGGTGATCTTCGCTTTCGTCTCAGACGCTCTATGCCAGGGGTCGTATTGATAATAATTACGGAGAAATGTCATTGAGGGATAGAATTGAATTTTCCAGTCCCTCTCTATTACCGGTTAAAAAAAAAAGTTTGAAAAAAAAAAAAGCGATCTTTCTTTGTTATGTTTTCCAGGTCATGGACTGATACAGATCATTTCTTTCGAATTTTTTTTGTCTAGTCAAAGTTACTTTTTTTTTTTTTTTAATTTGGGTGACAAAAGAAGAATGCGGAGAGGCGGAGGGGGGGTGGGGAGGAGGGGTTGCAGGGCTGGGGGGGGGGGGGGGGGGGATGGGGGTGGCGGCGAGGGATTACACGAGAAGAGGTTCTTGAATAGAAACACGCCATACACATTTAACTTCATTGAAAAAAAGAAATCAGAGGAATCGAATGCAATAAACAATTAGGTGAAAAGTTCGGGAGAGCGAATACCCCTGCCATGTCAGATCTTGAATAGTTTTTTCGATCCAGATCCGTAAAACGGATCTACATTAAAAAGTGTTCATGGGGGTAGTCCTTGCATCACACTCTACGTGTTCCATCCAGCTTCTGAGAAACCGACTGAGGAATGGTGGCACAACATGCTGACTGATTTCTGGAACCATTCTTCCATCTAAATCTGCACCAAAGTTCAGCTGGTGTGTGTGCGCACACGCGCGCGCGCATACACTCACTCACACACACACACACACACACACACACACACACACACACACACACACACACACACACACACACACACATATTACACGCAGACATACGCTCGAACACACACACACACACACACACACATGCACACACACCCACACACACACACACACACACACACACACACACACACACACACACACACACACACGCACACATATGGGCCTGTGCCTACATACCAGTGCACACAGGTGTACACCCACCACGCACACATGCAATGATACTAATGGCACAATTGATATTAGTTAGGTACCCAAGGTCTCTGACCAGCGCGTTGGGCTAATGCTGTAGGTCAGTCATCTGCTAAGTCGTAGCAGGCACGAGACCCTCTTCTTCAATTCTCTCATCTTAGTCATCAATTCATTTATCCATCAGCTTCAAATCATGCGTAGTGTGGTCTCAAAACTTAGCGGATGTGGTGTAGCGTATATGGACTAGTCCGAACGAAGTGACACCTTAAATGAAACCGAAACTGAAACTGAAACTCAGCTGGTCCGTCCGTGGGCAACGTCCCAACATTCTGAAATGTTTTGCTCATATCGGCTCCGCAATTCTGGCGTAAATTATTTTTTCCCCCAACATTTCCATTTGCTTTCATTGTTGTTCAACGTAGATACAGAAGCAACAAAAAATAGTAATAGCAACAGCAACAACCAGAAATCAGGTTAAAAGCAAGCCCCCAAAAAAAAAAACAACAACAAAAGTAATGGTAAGATAATGTTGCTTATAGCCCGGTCAACCGCAACGGGCCATATCAGAGGTGTCACCCCGTTGAATTCAACTCATTAGTCATTTAAAAAAAAAGAAAAAAGAAACAAACACAGACAGACAGAAAGAAAAAAAAAGAACATCTGTTTAAAACACACCATCTCAAAAACGCGCCCAGAAAGTTCGTTAAGTTTTTTTCTTCTGTAAAATCTTAGATCAGATGAGAGGAAAAAAAAAATATATATAAAATATAAACATATGAAAAAAGGAAATAACTTCAATGTAGCACCATTTATGTACATAAAGCATGCATGGTTTCATATTGACGAACATCGCACAGAGCTTTAGGAAATATTCAAGAACTAGTATGTACATCGTATTATTCTAATACTGCTACTTGAACGATATGCATACATATTTTACATTAAAAAAAAAACATGCAGGTTAAATAAGTCAGACAGAGAGGTCTGCATAGACACACAGATAACAGACAGACAGACAGATGGACGGACAAACCGACAGACGAACAGACAGGCAAACAAACAGTAAGACAGGATGAGTTGAGTCACAGCAAGTGAAGATGCTATTGCCACACAGTGCATTATTTCTGGAGTACAAATATATGACAAATAGGTCAGGACATGGAAGAGCCTCACAGAACATTATCGGGGGAAAAAAACGTTAATTATTCTAGTACTTGGCGTAATCTGGCCAATAAAATCTTGGGGAAAATGTCTCGTCAGAAGTAATGGTAATTTGTTTGCAAGGCCCCGGCCGGAAAAGCTCAATTGGTAGAGCGCCGGATTCGTAATCTTGGTGATCCTGGGTTGCGGGTCGAATCCTCACCGGGCCGTTTCGGTACAGGGTGATTTTCTCCTCGGAGTTAACATTGGTTCTGATTTCATTTCCCAAACAGTACATCGAATGAGACTATAAAACCGAGGTTCCGTGAGTAAACGCACGCATAACATCTTGCACACACGTAAAAAATCCCATCACCAACATTCGGAAGAGAAGGGCAGTTTAGCCGTTGGTATGCACGACATGTTACACATAGCATGCACCCTGCGTGAGAAATTTAAAAACAAATGAAGGAAATAAGGAAATTGAGTGAACGATATTGACTAGATGACACGGGAAACAACTGAATGAAGCACCAGCAGGCAGCTCTTTAGTCGGCTCTACCCAGGTGGGCAGCCCGTTGTGTGTAAACGAGAATGCGGAATTTTCCTGGTCTCTAGCCGAGCATAGGCGCTCTAAAAATATTCATGATAATAATGATAACTGTGGAATGATGGCATTAAGCCTTTGCTGAAAGCATCGAAGAACAGAACTGTACACTTAAACACCGCTCACAAGTGAACACTTATAAACACTCAAAATGATTGTAACAATGAGGATATGTTTTTGTAACAGGAACGATATGCTCATGTAGAGATAAGCACAATGAGAAACAGAATACGTGACTTTCTTTTCCTTCACGTGTGAACGTGACCTACCGACTATTTTCGAGCCTCTCTACCTATAGTTGATTATTGAGCACAAGAGACATTGACAGAGACAATGAAATGGTCTCTTCTCCCGTTTGGCCCTTTGAGCAAGATGAGTAGTAATCACACTCACCAGTGCGAAAAGCGAAACCACACACACACCACACACACACACACACACACCAGAGAGAGAGATAGAGAGAGAGAGAGAGAGAGAGAGAGAGAGAGACGCCTTTGACTACTGGATGGTTATTTACCATCGGGAAGCAAGTAACACGTTTACAGACATAAGTGGACAAACAGCGCCATCCTGCAGTGTGAAGTCACTCGCACAATGCACCATTCATTCAATTCATTTGTCCGACGTTCCTTCCGACTCTTCTTCTGCCTCTGTAGTCCCCCTTCCTTTCAGCTCTCACCCTCACCCCTCACCCCACCACGGACAGAGAGAGAGAGAGAGAGAGAGACGGAGAGAGAGAGAGAGAGAGAGAGAGAGAGAGAGAGAGAGGAGAGAGAGAACAATTGAACACAATTTTAATGTTTCAGGCTTCCGGCCTTAGAGAGAGAGTGAGAAGAGAGAAACACACACACACACACACACACACACACACACACACACACACACACACACACAGAGATAGAAAGAAGAGAAAGAAGAGAAAGAGAAAGAGAGACAGAGACAGCCAGCCAGCCAGCCAGACAGACAGAGAAAAGAGAGAAGAGAGCAGAACTGTGTGTGAGGAGACAAACAGATATCTCTGTCAGTCGGCTTCCCCCTCTTAGCTGTCATCCAAAGACGTAACCACGAGCGGACATTCTGTCGAAGAGAAAGTGAAATTGAGCAAAGAGAAAGAAAAAACTCTTCCCCCGTTTGCCTTGCGCAAGGAAGAAAGAAAGGAGAAGAAAAAAAGGAGGGAAAGGAAAAAGAAACACAAGAGAGAGGAAAGGGGAAAGAGAAAAGGAGAAAAAGAAAGGAAAGACAAAGGGAGAAAAAGAAATCGGGAAAGAGGAGGGGAGGAGAAAGAAGCAGAAAAAGGAGAAAAGAAAAGAGGGAAAAGAAAGGGAAGAGGGGGAAAGGAGAAGGAGAAAGAGAAAAGAGAGAAAAAGAAGGAAAGGAAAGAAAAAGAAAAAAAGAAAAGAAAGAAGGGGGAGAAAAAGAAGAAAGAAAGGGAAGAAGGGGAAAGAAAAAGAAGAAAAAAAAAAGGGGGAGAAAAGAGAAAAAAGAAAAAGGAAAAGAAAGAGAGAAAAAAGAAAAGAGAAGGAAAAAGAGAAAGAAAAGGAAAAGAGTAAGGGAAAAGAAAAGGAAAGGAGAGAAAAAAGAGAAAAAAAAAAGGAAAGGAGAAAGGAAAGGAGAAGGGGAAAGGAGAGAGAAGAAGAGGAGGAGAAGAGAGAGAGAGGAAAAAGAAAAACAAAAAAAAGGAAAAGAAAAAAGAAGAAAGAAAGAGAAAGAGAGAGAAAGAGAGAAAAAAAGAGGAGAAAGAGGGAAAGAAAAGAAGAGGGAAACACAAAAACAAACACACAACAAGAAGAAAGACAAAAGAGAGAGAGAGAGAGAGAGAGAGAGAGCAAAAGAGAAAAAGGAGAGAGAAGAGAGAGAGAGAGAGAGGAAGAAGAAGGAAAGAGAAAGGAAGAAAAGCCCGCCAGAAGCCAGGAACAGCCAGCAGAGAAAAGGAGACAGAAGAGAGCAGAACTGGGTGTGGAAGAAAGAAAAAGATATCTCTGTCAGTCGGCTCTCCCCCTCTTAGCTGTCATCCAAAAGACGTACACGAGCAGGAAGAGGAAGAAAGAAAAAGAAAACAACGGAAAAACGAAAACGAAAAAAAAGAAAAAAAAAAAGAAGAAGAAAATCAAAAGAAAAGAAAATAAAAGAAAGAAAAAAAAGAAGAAAAAAGGGAAAGAAAAAAAAGAAAAGAAAAAAACAAACAACAAAAAGAAACAAAGAAAACCCACAACGAGCCCTGGCAGGGTATGTGGGAGAGGTGGGAAGAAGAAGAAGAAGAGAGAAAGAAGAGGAGGAGGAAGAAGAAGAAGAAGAAGAAAGAAGAAGAAGAGAAGAGGAGAGGAGGAAGAAGAAGAAGAAGAAGAGTAGTAGAGGCAGTGTTGGGAGGGGGATCAAAGCCTCCCCTGAAGTATTTTACCGCCCAGGCTTTGCACCCCCTCAACTGACTTATCACCCCATTGGCCGTCATCGCGCGTGCTCGTTTGCGCATGCCTGGCTGTTATCACGTGACTCACCGCGCGCCATGTTGGCGAAAATTCTTGTCTAAAGAGGTCCTCTCCG
>JADBJO010002828.1:140000-145000 GCA_016801955.1 Conus betulinus | reverse complement strand
TCATTTTCCAATCGTCAGAACGTTTGAAACGGGACCCCCCTCCTCCCTCCCCCGCCCTCCCTCGCCCTCCTCCCCACGCCTTCCTGAACCCCCTACTACCCCAACCCACACCCTCCCAATCCATCAAAAAGAAAAGAAAACAAAACAAAACCAAAAAAAAAAAAAACGAAAGAAAGAATGAAAGAAAAGGAAAAGACGCTAAACGACATGAAATTAACGACATATTGAATAAAGAAATAGACCGTGTTGGATTTTTTACGCGTTGAGTGCCAGTCCAGCTGGCTCAGTTCTTTCTTCACGGCTGATGGAAGGTAGCCCATGCGAGTGAGTTTAAGGGATAAGCAAATGGACAGCAGTTGAAAAATACATAGGTAGGTAAACGAATTTGAGAATGAGTAAATACACACAAAATACACAAATAATAAATACACTAAGTACACATATGAATATGTGAATGAACACAAGGCTAAACTCATACAAAGATAAAGAAACAAAAGATGAACAATAGATTTATTAAATAACACACACACACACACACACACACACACACACACAACACACACATATATATATATATATATATATATATATATGTATATATATATATATATGCACCAATGTATATATACACCAGGGAACTTGAGATTTAAATCTATGCCAAAGAGTCCCTAATAAGACCTCAATGACACAGAGAGAGAGAGAGAGAGAGAGAGAGAGAGAGAGAAGAGAGAGAGAGGAGAGAGAGAGAGAGAGAGAGGAGAGAGAGAGAGAGAGAGGAGAGAGTTATGTCATATCCCAGAGCGGCCGTTTGAATTCTCATGTTTATGCACCGACGGTAGGGGAGGGAGGGGGGGGGGTGAGAGGTGATGGTGAGGGGACCGGAACACAGGAAGTGGGCTGAAGAGGGAGGGAAGGGAGATCACGATTCCACATCCTCACAGACTTTATGCACGTCACGGAATACGAGACACACTGAGAACATGATTTAAAAAAAAAAAAAACCGCAAACGTTATAGATACTGTTGTCAAACAAATTGTAGTCATCGATCAGTACTACTAAACTTGCAACAGATTTGAAAACTAGTATCGTTAACACAGAATACCAGTTGAGAAAAATTACTTAACCGTGGAAAAAGCACCGATTATAAAACATTGTAAACGACACCTATGAACAGAAAGAGAAAAAAAAAGAAGACTGCTTGTGTGCATGGCAATAAAAGGAAAAGAGATTAACGGCGCGCGCCTTAGCGCGCGTACGGGGGGGGGGGGGGGGGGGAGAGGGGGAGGGGGAGAGGGAGAGAGAGAGAGAGAGAGAGAGAGAGAGAGAGAGAGAGAGAGAGAGAGAGAGAGAGAGAGAGAGAGAGAGAGAGAGAGATGTGAGCATGTGCGCACATGCTCTCCCCCCCCCCCCCCCCCCCCCCCCGCCCCTCTTTCTCTCTCTCTCTGCAATCGTTTGTGATAGCACTGGCAATATTTGCAATTTATCAAACAGATTCTGTTTTGCCCACTACAGACGCATCAAATCTGCCATACAGAACCGCACGAAAGGCTGAACTGTTTTGTATGTATGTGTGCGTATGTGCCTGCGCTTTTTTTTTTTTTTTTTTCTCACGGTCTGTCTTTTAACTTAAGACTCACTTGATACGTTGTGTGTGCAAACCTGTCATCGTCAGACCTTGGTAGGGAAGGGGAAAAAAAAAAAAAAAAAAAAAACGAAGGAAAAGGAAAGCAGCAAACAAAACAAAAAATAAAACCGAAGGACAAACATGGTAGGTGAAATATCGACTCTCCATGAATGGGGAAATCACTATTGCCAAGAGCGCGCAGAGGTTTGACTGATGATGTCGCCAAGTGCAGCAACAGCGGCAGCAGCAGTAACAGCAGCAGCAGCAGCAGCAGCGCGCCTGCAAGCTAATAATCCCAGAGAGCGGCAGCATCGCTCTCACAGCAGAGTGGAACCGGTACAGTTTTGTCTCCAGTCACATCGCTCCACGAACACATGGGAACCACTACCGCGTCCACAGGCATTTTCCCATTGGCTGGAAACTTTGAGGACCGTTCCAGCCCCCTCCCTTCCTCCTTCCTCCTTTTCTTGCTTGCACCCTCCACACTCACCCTCCACACTCCTATCACCCCCCCCCCCCCCTCCCCTCACACAACCTCTCCCTCCCATCCCCTAAAAAGAAGGCAAAGAATGGCACCAAACTAACGACGTATTGAATAAAATGAACAGAGCCAACTGGATGTGATGACGTGTTTGATACCCAGTGCAGAAGCAAGACAGGGTTCACTGGCTCAGTTGTTTTTCATTAATTGGCTCAGTTGGTTTTTTTTTTTTATTAACTATCTCAGTTTTTTGTTTATTAACTGGCTCAGTTTTTTTTTTTTTTAACTGGCTCAGTTGTTGCTTTTTTTTTTTTTTAATTAACTGGCTCAGTCGTTGTGTCATTAACTGGCTCAGTTGTTTATTTATTAACTGGCTGTTTTTTTTATTAACTGGCCGGCTCAGTTGTTTTTTTTTTTATTAACTGGCTGAGGTTTTGTTGTTGTTGTTTTTTTAATTAACTGGCTATATTTTTTTTTGATTAACTGGCTGAGTTTTTTTTTATTATTACTTGGCTGAGTTGGTATTTTTTATTAACTGGCTCAGGTTTTTTTTGTGTTAACTGGCTCAGTTTTCTTTATTATTATTTAACTGGCTGAGTTGTTTTTATTAACTGGTTCAGTTGTTTTATAAAGTGGCCTAGTTTTTTTTTTTAACTGGCTCAGTTGTTTTTATTAACTAGCTCAGTTGTTTTTATTAACTACCTGAGTTGTTTTTATAACTGGCTCAGTTGTTGTTTTTAATTAACTGGCACAGTTGTTTTTTCATTAACTGGTTCAGTTTTTTTTTTTTTATCAAGTGGCTCATTTTTTGTTGTGTTGTTAACTGTCTCAGTTGTTTTTTATTAACTGGCTCAATTGTTTTTTTATCAACTGGCTTAGTTGTTTTTTTATCAACTGGCTCAGTTCTTTTTTTTTTACTGGCTCGGTTTTTTTAATTAACTGTCTCAGTTGCTTTTTAATTAACTGGTTCAGTTAATTTTTTTTTTTTGATTAACTGCTCAGTTGATTTTTAATGACTGATATAAAAGTTGGCCTCCGTGAGTAAGGAGATTACAAAAACTGTACAGTATATCAGCAGCAGCAGAAAAAAATGCATACGTGGGTAAATAGATGGGTGAATAAGTAAAGTGCACAAATAAGTACGACAGGCAATGGACATAAAAATAATCAAAAGCAAATAAAATAGATAAGTTTGGGTTTTAACAAAAAAAAACACCCTTAAATGTATTAAACATACAGATAAATGCATAAATAAGTACATTAGTACTTAGATGCATACATACATTCAGAAATTGATAATAACAATAATAATAATGAAATCGTTATATAAAACACAAAAACAAGACAGAAAATCTCCTGATGAATATATACACCGAGTGACTCGAGGTTTAAGCCAAAAAGCCTGATAGGAACCTCTCCCTCCCCCCCCCCCCCCCCCTCTCTCTCTCTCTCTCTCTCTGTGCGCGCGCGTGCCTGCGTGCGTGCGTGTGTGCGTGCGTGCGTGCGTGTATGTGTGTGTGTGTGTGTGTGTGTGTGTGTGTGTGTGTGTGTGTGTGGTGTGAGAGAGAGAGAGAGAGAGAGAGAGAGAGAGAGAGAGAGAGAGAGAGAGAGAGAGAGAGAGAGAGAGAGAGAGAGTTACGTCATATCCCAAAACAGCCGTTGAATTCTCATGTTTATGCATCGACGGACGAAATGAAATCCGGCACTGGTGTTCTCTTCGTTCGTGCACAGAGCCATCTTTCCCCCCCATATACCAGGGATGAGAGCGAAGACAGGGGGGGCAGGGGAAGGAAGGCTGTGGGGTAGGTAGGGGTTGGGGTGAGAGAAGAGGGTGAGGGAGCAGGGGCACGGAAAGTGGTCTGAGAATCCTGCCTGCCTCCTCAAGAAAATTCATGGGCGTTGCGGAATATGAGACATGCTGAGAGAATTATTCTGGACGTCAAAGAAAAAAATCTATCTAAAAAAAAAAAAAAAAGAATGAGATATTGGTATCGAATGATTGCAGACATCGATTAACACTGAAATGGAACAAACTCTCGTAAACTGTTATTAATAACACGGGTGTTAAGAAACAGCAAGAACAACAGCAGCAGCAACAACACACTAATAAAAACAACAACGAAATTTTGACCGCTCTACAATATCGAAAAAAAAACAAATCAGTTGAAGTAGTCAAAAAGAAACCAGTATAAACCATTGTAAACAACACATACAAATAGAAACTGGCATGAATGATTGTAAACGCTGAAAAACAAAGTGGTAATAAAATGTTATAAACAGCAATTTTGTGTAAATGTTAAAACGTACAAGACTGGAGAAATAAACGCCATCAAAAAGCGAAAGAGAACTTTCACCGGAATAGCAACTAGTGGTATAATAACAAAAACGACAACGATGATATAGAAAGATATGTAATCACAGGCAACAAAAGATAATGCATTGACGGAAAGAAAAACCAGTAAACCATGCAGAAGCTTCTCGTGTTAGGTTACTGTCTCTCTGACTTTATTCGCTGAGCTTCTTTCTATCACTAGACCATCTTCCTCTGCCTGTGGCTCCCCAAACCATTGGCTTGTAGTTATTACCAACAGGTCAGCCCTGTACGGCGACATACTAACAATATGTTGCTGCTGTCTAGATGTTGTTGTTGTTGTTGTTTGTTGTTGTTGTTGTTGTTTGTTGTTGTCGTCGTACCCTGGCTAAAAGATTCCAGGGATCATCCGAACAGCAGAAGCACTTGAACGCTATGGTACAAATGCATCAGCTGGAGATGAGAACATTAACGTGTGTGGCCGTTTTTGATTACCCCGCCACGTGGGCAGCCCACACTTCGACTTCCAGGGATTGTGGAGACTGATAATGTTATGCTAGGAGCTTGTCACGTCTAGATATTC
>JADBJO010002828.1:120000-122500 GCA_016801955.1 Conus betulinus | reverse complement strand
TCTGATCCATGAAGGAAGAGCCTTCACAGTCCGTCTGCTCATTCACCCCCCCCCCCCCCCCCCCCCCCCCACACACACCTCCTAGAACATAATGCTCTTACCCATTCGTATAATCTTGGTGATCCTGGGGTTGCGGGTTCGAAGCTCCGCCGGGTCGTTTCGGTACAGGGGATTTTTCCCATCGGGTTAACATTGGTTCGGACTCCCATTTCCCAAAGAGTCCTTCGAATGAGACTATAAACCGAGGTTCTATGTGCGAACGCATGAATAACATCTTGCACACACGTAAAATGCCATCACAACTTTCGGAAGAGAAGGCCAGTTTGGCCGTTGGTATGGATGACACGTTACACATAGCATGCACCCGCGGGAAAAAATCGAAGGAATGAAAGGGTTGTTAATTTGAATGAACAATATTGACTGAATGACACGGGAAACGACTGAATGAGGCGCCGGCAGGCAGCTCTTCAGTCGGCTCTACCCAGGTAGGCAGCCCGTTGTGTAAAACGAGAATGTGGATTGTAAACCGTTTACAGCTTGGCCTCTAACCGAGGATAGGCGCTATGTAAGTACTCTTAATAATAATGCAGTCAGAGTTGAGAGAGGCAAACCCCCGAGAGAGCACACAACGTGCAGTCTTCGTTAATCTATTTGCAAACTGAGGCGACTGCAGACGGAAATGTAAATGTAAATAAATTTTTGAAAAGTATTTTCAAGGCTCTGCCGAAAAACATGGACAAACGAACCACAAGACAAACAACAGTCAGAACAGCGAAAATGGACGAGCTATCACGTGTCTTCATCCAATTCGGTGCAAGATGGGTGTTGCCTGATGAGCGTAGGACAGCCTCGTTTTCATTCCACGCCCATCTTGCGCCGAACTGGATGAAGATAAGTGACTGCTCGTTCATTTTCGTTGTCCTGAATGTTGTGTATCTTGCCTGAAGAAGACCTAAGAGGTCAAAACGCGTCGTGTTTTGTCTTGTGATTCGTTTGCCTACTTTTTTTTTTTCGGCGGAGCCTTAAGATACTTTTTAAAGTGCGTTTGTCTGATCGATCGTCGTCACTTTGGTCTGCGACGGAGTTCCCGATTCCTGGCAGTCTTGTACGTTATGTTTCACAGAGAGTTCCTGCTCCTTGCTTCATGCTGCCAGAGTTGGGAAGAAAAGAAAAAGTAGAGGCGCACCTGCACCCCTTTCTCTTTTTTTTTTTTGTCTGTCTGTGGTCTTCGTCGGGTTCTTGACTCCTGGTGGTCTAGCAGGTTCCATGCACACAGGTAGGGTAAGGTACTGTTGCTTATAGCCCAGCCGACCGCAAAGGGCCATATCAGGGCTGTCACCACGTTGAAATCAACTCAAATAATATAGAATAATAAAAAAAAATCACACATTTCTTTAAGATACACCTTCTAAAAACGTACTAGAAAATGTGTTTAAAAAAATCTTTTTTTCGGTAAAGTCGTAGATCAGATGAAAAATGTTAATCTTAATGCACGGAGAGTTGTGCTTCAGTCAGCATTGGCATCAGACTGTTGACGCGTTATCCGAGGTGCTTGAGATGACTGTGGAGGTGCCTGTGGTCCCGGTGGATGATGGCGAAGAAAGACAGCGAAGGCGAGACGTTGAAGATAAAGGGGTCTGAGGTCGAAACGTTAATGTGTGACAATGATGTTGTTAGTTCGTAGCCTGCACAAAGGGTTAATATCGACACCAGCCACGGGAATGTAAGCAGACGGGGCATAATCATGACATGGGCGAAAAGGGGGACGTATCTGATTCTACAGTGATACCACCAGAACGACAATATTAAAAAGATCATCGAATATTATTATGTTTTACGCTAGACTCCATCGCGAGATTCAAATTCACTACACATGACTACACCCTCAGTTCTGTATCCCCGAACCCAACATATTGAACACGCCACTGATGCTGCCAGAACAATATCGGGAAGAGCAGTGAAAACAGTACGTTTTATGTTAGGCCCCCATCTCGGGATTTGAATTCGCAACCTCTTGCTGCAGTCTCGGTACTGTACCACGGAACCAGCCTGACTTCTCAAGAATGTTGCTGGCACAGGAACAGGTATCTAACAGGAACAGGTATCTAACAGGTGGCATCAGTTAGTGGCACGACAGCCGGGTGGTGAGAGAAGGTACAGGTATCTCCATTGGACTGCCGCCTGTTGGAATCGCTGTACCAGCGTCTGTCAGATGACGTCTGTGAACCTCAAGCATGTCTGTGTCTTTTAGGTTTAAAAATATAGCGAGGCTGAACGCGGTAAAGACTACACACGTTGGAGCACAGACGAGAGATACTTTAAAAAGTTCTTTCTAGGTTCTACCGAGGACAGAGAACTACGTTCGTTTGAAAATCAGTGTTCCAGGACCAAGACAACATTGACACAGGTTGACAGACTTGATGCATGGAAAACACCCCCCCCCCCCTTCCCCTAAAAAAAAAAAAAATAAAAAAGATAAAACATGCGTCTGCAGTAAAAA
>JADBJO010002828.1:112500-115000 GCA_016801955.1 Conus betulinus | reverse complement strand
TTTCCTCTCTTCTTCTTCTCTCTCCACCCCCACCCCCTCACTGACCCTCTCTACCCCTCCTCCCTTTTGCTCTCCCTCTCTCTCTCCCCCCCCCCCTCTCTCTCCTTCCATCCACACCCACCACACCCACCACACCACACACACACCACCCTCCGTCTCAAGCCTTCCTTCATCGCCAGCTCGTGATCTGGCTCCTCCAGCGGGGCACCTACCGCAGTCCCTCCTCCTGTATTCCACGGGTGTCAGGTGAAGAGCTCCGCAGCCAGCCAGAAGCCCAGACTCCCGAATAGCACCGGTGCTGTTCCCTCCAGGGAAATACGGGAGGGATGAAGAGGAGTGGGGGATGCGGTGGATGGGGATGGGGGGGGGGGGGGGGGGGTGGTCAATGGTCAAGTGGGTTAGGGGGAGAGAGGGGAGTCCTTCCGGGGACCACAACACAGAGGGAGGCTCGATGCACTCACTCCTCCTCTTCCTTCTCCACCTCCTCTGCCTCCTCCTCCGCCGCCGCCTCTCAGGGGTCTGAAGAGGGGTCCTTGGAGATGGAACTCATCCGCCCTGACCAGCAGGGAATGTCAGCTGTGGTGGTGGTGGCGGCGGTGGTGGTGGTGTTGCCGTCCAGATCAAGGGTGATGGTTCCCTTATCAGCACAGGCCTGTAAACCATACACCTCCTCTCCTCTCCTCCCCTCTCCTCCTCCCCTCTCTCTTCAGCTGGACGCGCGCGGTATTATGTCATCACTGCTCTCCCTCCCCCTCCTTGCTCTCCCTCCCCCTCCTCCTTCGTCCACCTCCCCCCGTCCCCAGCTCCTTATCCCCTGTTCCCCCCCCCCCCCCCCCCCCCTGTCGTTCCTGTTCTGTCTGTTCTGTCTCTTTCTCTCTGGTCTGTCTCTGTCTGTCTCTTCTCTGTCTTCTCTGTGTCTCTGTCTGTCTGTCTGTCGTGGTCTCTGTCTGTCTGTCTGTTCGTCTGTCTCTGTCTCTCTCTCTCTCTCTCTCTCTCTCTCTCTCTCTCTCTCTCTCTCTCTTCCGTATTGGTTGTCTTGAAAGGGGTCATGTGTGGTCGACTGGGCTGTAATGGAACTGAAAACTGAAACACGGAAGTCAAAGCAGTCTTTGCTGGCGGCTGAATATATCAGATAAACTGATCAGGGTACCCGCCGAGGTCGCCTTCGAAAGGTCGTCAGTTCAAGTCCCTGTCGACCGACACTTTAGAAAAAAAGAAAGAAAGAAAAAAAAAGAAAGAAAAAGAAAGAAAGAAGAAAGAAAAGAAAAAAGAAGAAAGAAAGAAAAAAAAGAAAGAAAGAATATCGTATCGATGTCCATCTTAACTTTCTAGTATCAGCAGTCTCGTCATAGCCACCCCCCCCCCCCCCCCCCCTCCCACCACCACTCCATCTAGGAGTGCATCCTGGCTTCAAAAGCCGATAACAGATGTCTTCCCCGCGTTCTTAATTACGGAACACAGATTATTATCATTAGAACAGACGGTGATAGTAGAGAAGTTAGTTATCATCGTCGTCATCCCTGAAGATCCCACTGGGTTTTTTTTTACCTTCTGACTTTCTTCAGTTTGTTGCTGTTTCCCTTGCTTGCCTTCGCTGCTTATTTACTTGCTTTGCTTAGGACGATAAGCGATTTTCCTAGTTGGCTGAGGAAAACAGAATCCCCGTGAAAAATTAGAAATAACAGACTGTTTGTTCCTGTAGCATAATTCTTTTCTTCGAGATAGCATGAGGGAAAAAAAAGAACAGTTGTAACCCTGAAAGAACAACAGTGATACTCTTTGATTCGTATTATTGTTGTTTCTTGAAGCCTAATACCTTTTTTTTTTTCTTTTGTCTCGGACAACGCACAGAACACAGCTGTTGTCTGCTTATAATGTTATCATACCCTCATATCCCTCACTGTGTTATTCCCATGCCTACTTGCGAGAGTTCCTTTCCCGAGCTTTAGAACATTCCAAGTGCAGCAGTCTGTTGGCATGCTCACTTAACGGTTCTTCCGAGGGAAGACTTTTGTACAGTTAGGGGAAAAAAACGTTTCTGGACATTGATCCTTTAAGGTTGGTCTCGTTTGTTTCGTGTTATTTATTTTTTTTTTATATTGAAAATGAAGTGGATTGCAGTAGTCAAGACAAAAGTCAGATCAGTGACTGGATTCTTCAGCCCTTCATTTTCTCTGTCTCGATTTCTTCTGGTTTCAAAGCGGGTTGAACGCAGACGGAAATTGAAACATGAGCAAACACAGAATGACAAACTAAAATTAAACGAGCCAGAAGGGCACAGGTGAGAACTTTGGCAGAGGTAAATGGACACAAGAACAAAGCCAGAATTCCCGTTTTCTTTTTCTGTTCATTTTGTTTATTTTGTCTTAATTTACTGTTGGTTTTTTCACTTATTGATCACTTTGATTTCTTTTCTCCTATTTGCTCGTATTCACTTTATTTGTTGTTACTTACTCATTCATTTACTTATGTATCCATACTCCCGCTGTTACTGATATGA
>JADBJO010002828.1:92500-105000 GCA_016801955.1 Conus betulinus | reverse complement strand
ATGCCGCGAGCTGGCAACAGCTGTGTGCTGCGGTCACCATGCCCCACTGTCAAGGAAGGTTACACACTTAGACCTGTTCATGAGGGTACAAAAACTAATCTTTGAATGCAGGAAGGAACACATCGCTCAAGCACAAGTAGAAGTCCTTTTTGTTTTCCCAGTTCTTATAGAACAGAGAGTACTTTACAATGGGAATGAAGAAATGCTGTGTGTGTCTGTGTGTCCGTCCGTGGTCAAAATGTGTTCCACTCGCTCCAGAAAAAAAAACTGCTGGACCGATCTTTCTGAAAATTTGTAAATATGTTCATTTTGGGTCACCGATGATGCCCGATGTTTTGTTTTTACCAGAATAGCCGTTACTAACGGCTATGCATGATAATTTTGTGATATACAGTTTAAGCAATAAACGGCTTATAAACTTGAATAACCAAATTCTGTTGGCTTCTCGGTAGTATACTGGTTAGTATCCCCGCCTGTCACGCGGGAGACGAGGGTTCATTTCCCCGCCGGGAGCAGCATTTTTTTCTTTTCTCTTACATACGAAATTTCTACCCCCAAAAAGGGGAGAAAGTGCTATAGTGACTTATTTACATATCTCTTTTCTCTTTTTTTTTTGCAACTGTACTGGGAGTACGTTTATATGCTTTGCATCTTGTTTTTGTTTCCCGCTGTGGGGCTGGCTGGCTGTTTACGACGGCCTTGTTGGCGGACCCTGCGCCAGAACAAAGAAGACTCGTTTGTATTGGTAACAGAGTGAGCGAGATGACTTCGTTCACTGAAAAACTGTACACGCAGTGGTCAACGCCTCTGGACACTGTCAATGCCCGTTTTAAGGTTCAGGAAACCCTCAAGTAAGTAGTGTGTGTGCAAGGGCCTCCCATAGACTGTAAGCAGTGTGCAGTTGGGAGGAACGTTCGTGCAGTAAAAGCAGTTTGTTCGCCCATTTCCCCCTCTCCTCTCCCGCCTCCCCCTTCCTCCCCCCCCCCCCCCTCTCTCTCTCCTCATCCCCCCGACAAGTGGATATAACTCTTGCTCCCAAGACAAAACAGTTACACTCCCATGACTCCGAACGAATACTGCTTACAACACGACATCGTCTGACAGAAATAGCGACAGAGAGAACACAGAACAAAGGAAGAGACATCACCTGAGGGTCTCTCTCTCTCTCTCTCTCTCTCTCTCTCTCTCTCTCTCTCTCTCTCTCTCTCTCTCTCTCTCTCTCTCTCTCGGGAGTCAGTTTGAGCTCACGAAACTGGCAACACCACGTTTGAGGAGCAGCGACATTGTTATTCAAAATTCCCAGTTATTTTTTTAGTCAAAGTACTAATTAGAACGCACTCTCTCTCTCTCTCTCTCTCTCTCTCTCTCTCTCTCTCTCTCTCGCTCTCTCTCTCTCTCTGAATGTTGCGCTAGGCTGTATGATTTGACGAGCGCCAGCGAAAGTCTTTTCGTGACTGGAACCCGCAAGGTGCGGCGTTGACGTGTTTGACAGCACCAAAGATCTGTCTGAGTCGACGACGAAGACGACTACAAGAAGAAGCAAGACTAGTATCATTTCACAATTACTATATTGCATATAAAATATATACAGAGAATGAGGTAACGATTTCCCCCTAAACGGAAAAAAAAAAAAAACCCCAAATGAAAAATCACATCACGTAGAGACCCTCTTCACTCACTCGCAAGCACTGGGATTTTTCTTTCTATGGCCTGACGTTTCTCTTGAACCCAACTCACGGCTTCTGCACTTGATTCCATACGACCTTCTCCTTCAGCTGTTGGCAGTGATGGAACCGCCGGGAGATTAGACAGGCTTCCTTACAACCCAGGATGGGTGGCAAGTTTGTTCCAGAACACTGCTGCCAAAAACGGCCGCTCCCGAGACGCAGGAGATCAGAGCAGAAGGCTATCTCCGTAATGGAAAGTCAGACGATATTGCTTTGTTCCCAAGCATGGATACTGATCGGAGATTGCGGTTGGGATATGTTGGATGCTCCTCTATGGTGGCTTGTAGGTTTCAAAAGCTCTATTTTTTTTCTCAGTAGAATGTCGCCGACGGAAAGGCCGGGTCTTAACAGCACGAGAAGAGAAGCAGAAAAAAAAAAAAAAAAAAAAAAAAAGGTTTCAGCAATATCGTAGCCACAAGAGGGATGATGGGTACTTTTCCTCTCTCTGTGGGGGACCGGTGTTAACGCCCGTAATCACTCCACGGCTGAAATCATTCCCCCGGTGGGTGAAAAAAAGGTAAGTACCTAAATTCACTTACCACATATGGAGTAAAATCTACACCGACCAGCTCTTTGTTCTAAAGTCGCTCCCCTCCTTCAGAATTCTCAATGTGTTTTCCGAACAATAAAAATATATTGATCAAAGCACAAGGAGTCCGAATTTGATGAGGAAAAGTGGTTGTGGACCTCAGCAGAAAGAACCACCACACTGTTCTAAACCACTGTCTGGTGAGTGATTTGGGGCCTAATGTTTTCCGAACAATAAAAAATATTATTGTTAAGCAAAAGACACCACGTAAAACCACTGTCTGGTGAGTGATTTGGGGCCTGGTTAAAAACACATATTAAAAGCCCCCACATTTTCCAACCGTTCCTTCATGCCCCGCTCTCATGGTGACCTCAGTTCCGATGTCCTCTCCATATCGATGACCTTGGTTTGATTCCGTCGGGGTCATCGGTATCGGCAAATTCATGGAGGCTGTCGTTGGACGGACGTGGTGGCGCCCTCTGGAGGGAGAGAGTTCACTCACGCTGGCTCCACGATTAAGCAATCATTGTCGTCAGTAGGGGCTTAGTAGGTGGTGTCCTGCAGTGTGTTTGGATCTGGACTGGCACCACCGAACAACACCGAAGTGACCTGGCAGCAGTGCAGTGCTGTGTCTCGTCCATTGCGGTGCCCCCTGATGATTGACCTTGACCGCTCCCTGTGGATTGCCGATGCCGGGCTGTGACTGGGGGTGAGCAAGATCGGGTAGTAGAAAACAAAATTGCCTGCTATTTGTGAAAAGGGAGGTAGAATGGGCACATACTACAATCACTCCATGGATGTTTCTGGACCATACCCGAAGCACTCATCGGGGTGTGGTTTCAGAACAGGGTGTGTGTGTGTGTGTGTGTGTGTGTGTGTGTGTGTGTGTGTGTGTGTGTGTGTGTGTGGAGGGGGGGGGGGGGGGTAGTTCTGATTCAGATCCACAATCACTATGCCCCTCTCCACATCAGAATCAGATGCAAATTTCTTTGATCAATATTTTTGTCTTTTAGGATACTTTGAACATGTTTAGCAGCGAGTGATTTTTTTTTGAACAAAGAATGAGGCCGGACTAGATTTACCCCCCTTGGGTGCTGAGTCTGGGTGGGCACGGGCTCTTTCTCACCCGCCGGGGAATCATTTCCAGCGTGGAGGGATTACGGAACTTTACACCGGTGTGCTCATCGGAAGGCGCAGAACGGAACGAACGCTCCACACGCCGGCAGCGGTGTAGGAAAATGTGAAAGTGGAGACGAAAAAGACCGATGGACGGGAAGGGTGGGAGTGGGGGAGGAGGGTAGAGGTTGACGGCAGAGACAGACCGAAGGACCAGGAAGTTAGGGTAGGGTTGTCCGCGCTGCAACAAACATGAAAGAGACGAGCGAAAGGGGGACTTTAGCAAGGAACCTACTGGGCACGTCTTAGGAAGTTATTTATTTCATTTTTTGGTTGTTGTTTTATAGCAGCAGCAAGGCTGTTTCGACCATCACATCATCTGCTTGGTTTTAAAAAATCTATGTTGCGTTGTAAATTAAGGTGGTGGGGGGGGGGGGGGGGGGGGGGGGGGGGGGGGGGGGGGGGGGGGGGGGGGGGGGGGGGGGGGGGGGGGGGGGGGGGGGGAAGTGGGAGCACAGAAGGCATACCCTCTTCTCTCACAGTCACGGGGACAGCTGCATTCGAGTCTTGCCCCTCATCACATTGAAGGGTTTTTATGTGTGTGTGTGTGTGTGTGTGTGTGGTGTGTGTGTGTGTGTGTGCGTGCGTGCGTGCGTGCGTGGCGTGCGTGTGTGTGTGTGTGTGTGTGTGCGTGTGCGTGTGTGTGCGCGCGCCCGCGCGCAAAAAGACATGCCCGTCTCTCTTCCCACAAAATCACGGTGGATGGGAAAGGGGAGGGGTGTGGAGGAGAGGGGAGACGGGGGTGCAGCTGCCCCCCCCCCCCCCCCCCCCCCCATTTTCCTCCTTCTGTTCTTACGCAACTGTCCGGGCACCACGTGTTCACCAGGTGACATCCACATCTGTGACAAGGCTGGAACCGTCGACAGCCCTTCCCTGTGACGGCGGAATACCTCTTCTATTATTCAGAGTTTCCCTCCTTGGCTGAAGGCTGTGTCATACCAATGGACATAGGCTAGAACCCAAGGCTACATCAAAATGTCGTTATGCTCTGCATAGTTATGCGGGGATTATCTTCAGTCGTGACGGGCTCCTAGCATAACATTGTCAGTCCCCCAAATCCTCGAAAGTCGGAATGTGGCTGCCCACGTGGCGGGGTAATACAAAATGATCACACACGTCATGTTCTCATCCCCAGCTGATGCATTTGTACCATAGTGTTTCAAGTACTTCGGGTTGATGATCCCTGGAGTCTTTAAGACCAGGGTACGACAACAACAATTATCACGGAAGGCGGGTCTTCTCCATTTCTTCCCAAGACATTCAATATCTTCATCAATCCAATCACCCACCCCCTAGCAACCAGTCTTCTTCATCAGGGCTGCTGAGGGTTGCCGCCCTTGACTGTCGCCGTGCGGCCTGCGTGCGTTTGTCAGACAGGGAGGAGCAAGGGAAGGAATAAATGCAACACAGTGCACAACGGTTCAAGTCTAACGTTCAGGAAGTGACTGATGCGCGAACGCACGCATGCACGCATGCACGCCCGCTTATGCAACATTTACGTATGTATACGCATCCACAGTCCACCACACGCGCGCGTGCGCGCCGCAGTGCGCGCACACATACAGCACAACACACAACACACACACGACAAACACCACACACCAAACGTGGCCTGGGACAAAACAAACACACAGACACTCACACACACACCACACACACACACCACACACACACACCACATGACACACGACAAACACAATTGAGTATCTCCACCCACTGGAGTCTCTTTATGAGACAGGGTACGACAAATGTGTGGATTATCCACGACAACTATCTCCTCTCTCCTCTCTCTTTCTTCTCTCTCCTCTCTATCTCCATCAATCCACCGCCTAGTCATCTCTCTCTCTCTCTCTCTCAGGCTCTCTGATGGTCCGCCCTCTCTCTGGCTCTCTCCATCTGTGCCCTAGCACAGCGGGTCCTGCGTGCAGACACAGGCACACAATAAGGAGCAAACAACACGGTTCAATATGGGACTCACACACAACACACACACACACACACACACACACGCGCGCGCGCGCAAGCGCGCGGTACGCACGCCATTACAAAAGTGCCCCCCCCACCCCACCCCCTTGCATGCCCCCTGTATTACCCCCCACTATGTATACGCCATACACAGCACGCGCACGCGCGCCGCGCCCACCGTATAACCCGCGCCAACACACCACACACACACACACACCACACACACACACACACACACACACAACACAAACACACAAACACACACACACACACACACAAAAACACACACACACACACACACACACACACACACACACACAACACAATCTCAACACACTCTCTCTCTCAACTCTCTCACTCCCACACACTCACACCAGATGACCCACACTCTCTTCTCCCCCTCTCCATCACTCCCCCCCCCTCCCTCACCCCTCCCCCCTCTCTCCTCTCCGTCCCACACCACCTCCCCCCCTCTCACCTCACCTGCACAACCACCACCTCGCACTCCTCCTCACAACCCTCACACACACACACACCACCCCACACCACACACCCCGCGCGCGCGCGCGCCGCGCCCACACACACACACCCCCCCCCCCCCCCCCCACACCCCACACGACACACAACACACACACACACCCTCACACACACACACCCACACACACACACACCACTACACACCCACACACACACAACACCGCACCCACACCACACACACACACACACCCACCACCACACACACGCAGAGAACAAACCCAACCCACCCCTTTCGTTCTGTCAAAGCGCACCAAAACCCTACCCACTCTCCCCCTCCCACTCTCCCCCCCCCCCCCCCCCCCCCCCCCCCCCCCCCCCCCCGCCGCTCTGTAAAACATGCTCCTCGCTTGCTTCATTATCCGAGCCAGGGCCGGGTTACAGGTCGGCGGTACCAGATCTAAGGCCCCCAGGATGCAGCCGGGAAAATTGGCGAGAAATTTACGAGAGGTTTTGCAGCGTCACAAATTTGAATGGCCGTTTCAGCCGCTATTTTTTGTCGTTTTCGGCGGCGACTTGTATTGTCAGTCCGCCTGTCCTGTCTGTCCTGCCTGCCTGCCTGCCTGCCTGTCTGTGTGTCTGTGGTGTCTGTGTCTGTGTGTGTCTGTCTGTCTGTCTGTGTCCGTTGCGAACACGCTCATCCCATGGTTTTGATGCGTATGTGTAGTGTGTGTGTGTGTGTGTGTGTGTGTGTGTGTGTGTGTGTGTGTGTGTGTGTGTGTGTGCGCGCGCGTGCGTGCGTGCGTGCGTGCGCACGCACGCGCGCGCGGTGTGTGGTGTGTGTGAAGTCAAGTCAAATCAAAAATATCTTTATTGAGGTTAAAGAATAAGCTCTACAGCTTTTTTTTTCATCCTGCCCTGTGTGTGTGTGTGTGTGTTGTGTGTGTGTGTGTGTGTGTGTGGTGTGTGTGTGTGTGTGTGTGTGTGTGTGTGGTTGAAACTACTGCTTTCTCTGTATTTCTCCGCCTCCTCGTCCTCCCCCTTTTCCCCCTCCCCCACTCTTTCTTCCTTGCCTACCCCCCCCATCCCCCACCCCCACCCCCACACACTTCCCCCCATGCCGTTTCTTACCCCCTTGTAATTCAGCTGCTTCTACCTGTCCTTCCTTCCCCCCACCCGTCGCCCCTGCTTTTGTAAACACACTGGTTCTCAGCTTCCTTCATCCGTTATCGTAGATCGCATCTGCCTCTACTGATATACTCCTTCTCCGTTCTTCGTCGCCCTCTCTATCCGACGTACTGTTTTTGTCTTTGTTTGTTTGTTGTGTTTGTTTTTTTTTTTTTTTTCTGTCTTGTCCTTTTCCTTTCTTCTTTTTCTTTTTATTGTTTTCGTTTCAAAGAGACTGGTTCAAATTGCCCTTGACAGACTGCAAGCCAAACTAGGGTACGCGGCAGGCCTGGTAAGGGACACGCCGTAAAACGTAGTAACCAATCTGGTTGAAGGAGGTTGACTGGCCGACTCCACGTAACTCGACACATCGGCTGTTTCATTGTTTTGTTTGTTGGTTGGGGGAAAGCACGTAGAGGACGTGTGTGTGTGTGTGTGTGTGTGGGGGGGGGGGGGGGGGGGGGGGGGAATAGATAGAGGGGGGGGGGGGGGGGGCGCAGTTCATTGCAGACTGATGGAGCACCATCGTTCAACCATATCTTTTGATCTCCCTTGCATCCTTAAATGGATCCTCAAGCACAGGCTCAAAGATTGTCCCTTACATTTTATACTGTTCGCGTAAAGCTTCTAGTTTTCAACAACTTTTTTCCTCTCCACACTTTCGTTTTGTTTAATTCTACTACCTTTCGCTGGCTGCTTTGGGGGGTGCTGTTGGATTCTTTTTCGAACCCTTGGCGGTCCTGGGACACCGACGAAGCAATTTTTTGTCCTCGGCTGGGTCTCAGTAGGTGGAATCCTTAGTAGGTCGGATCAGAACAGGCACCACTGAACATCGTTTTAAAGTGACTCAGCGGCAGTGCAGTGTCTCCTCTGGTGGGTTGCCTCATAGAGTCTTAGACTGATGTCTGTGGACTGCCAGCGCCGGGGTGGTGACGTGGGTGGAGGTTGGGGGGTGAGAGGGGGGAAACCAGAACGTGGCTGTGGACGGGGAGACAGAATGAGCAGCGCGGAGATAATGCCCGTAAAGTGACAGAGAGACAGCAACACACACGCACGCACGCACACACACACACGTACTGTCTCTCTCTCTCTCTCTCTCTCTCTCTCTCTCTCTCTCTCTCTCTCTCTCTCTCTCTCTCTCTCTCTCTCTCTCTCTCTCTTTCACGTAACAACAACACTCTCCACGTAGCATTCAATTCTGGGTCTGTGCGTTTTGTGTCAACATTTTTGTAGATGTCTGATTTTTTTTTTTTTAATATCTACAGATAAATTTGTGTGAGTGTGTGTGTTTTATGTCAACAAATTTGCGCCATAGTGTGTTTTAAATGTCAACAGTTGCTGGTGTGTGTTTCATGTCAACAATTATGTGTGCGCTTTATGTCAACAGTTGGTGCTGTGTGCTTTATGGTCAACAATTTTTGGTGTGTGCTTTTGGTGTTGTTTTATTTCCTTACATGCTGTTCTTGAGATAGAGGAAGCGATAAGCGAAAGCGAAGGTTGAAAATAGGGGTGAGGAGGGGAGGGGAATTAAACACACACACACACACACACACACACACACACACACACACACACACACACACACACACACACACACACACACACACACACACACACACACACACACACACACACACACACACACACGTACACACATACACACGCACAAACACACACACGCACAAGCACACACACAAACACACGCGCGCGCGCACGCACGCACGCACGTACGCACGCACGCACGCACGCACACACACACGAAACATGTCGAGAACGGAAATGAAATGAGTGTGTAAACGGGTAAAACCACGAAAGCATGTAACATGCAAATTGTCTCTTCTGTTGTTGTTTTTGTTTTTGTTTAGATGGCGAGAACGCGCCTGCGTGCGCGCGCTCGTGTGTGTGTGTGTGTGTGTGTGTGTGTGTGTGTGTGTGTGTGTGTGTGTGTGTGTGTGTGTGTGCGTGCGTGCGTGCGTGCGTGCGTGCGTGCGTGCGTGCGTGCGTGTGTGTGTGTGGTGCTATTGTTGATTTGAATGTCTGTGCCTAGCTGATCTCTCTCTCTCTCTCTCTCTCTCTCTCCCCTCTCTCTCTCTCTCTCTCTCTCTCTCTCTCTGTTTGTGTGGATATGAACGGTTTCTATACATTCTGTGTAAGGTAATCCTGAAACAGATCTGGAGAGAGAGTCAAAGTCAAAGTCAAAGTCAAAAATATTTTAATGTCAGGCCTCCAGCCCATAACATGGGAGCAACAGCACAACAAGAATCATTTAGATTGAATAAACTGCATCCTTAAGATTAACGCTTTGTAAACAGAATTAGATAACAGTAAAACAATACCTTCGTTTTCACTTGACATAGGTAGGTAGAATTTAAACATACAGGGCTTATGGAAATACTTGGGCTGAATAAATTTGTTTCTTATTTCATCGTATATTGGACACACAAGAACAAAATGTGATTCAGTTTCTGGTGTGTTTCTGCAGAACGGACACAATTTATCATTATTACTGTTCTCTATATACTGTAAAAAAATGTGAATTCAGGGGGGACATTCCAATCCGAAATCTTACAAATGTTCTTCGAATTTGTACGTTCTTAAACAAGATACATGTAAGTGCTGAGAATCAATGTGCTCTTGAATTGCGAATAAACACTGTAAAACTCGTGAGACTGCAAGGAAGCATGCCAATTCTGTTCATAACAATCGATCAATCTCTGTTTGAATTCTCTCATAAACAAATTAATGCTTCCAACACACTGTGCCTCCCAAACGACACCCAAACCAAATTCATATAAAACATTACGAATTTTGCAGGCCCAAGTGGTATAGAAAATCACAATGCCACTCTTCTAATTTTCGGCCACGTGGCCTTTTTTCAAGAGAAAAAAAACAAAACAAAAAAACAATACAACTACGTGATGTCCATCTTTGGCAACTGGTCAGAGCAAAGCTTTGTAATGAAATGTTTTATATGGACAAACATACACACACACACACAATGTGTGTGTGTATGAACACAACATACAAGATGTGTGTGTATGTTTGGTTGAAAAGAAGATATGCTTTGGATGAACACCCATAAACCTTTTTGAGTGCGGACAGATGCACTCTTTCAATGCACTCTTGGTCCTGTGACACCCATAAACCTTTTCAGTGCGGACAGATGCACTCTTTCATGCACTCTTGGTCCTGTGACAGTCCCCGTTCTGCAGAACCACACCAGAAAGTGAAGTACATTTTGTTCTTGTGTGTCCGATGTACGATGAAATAAGAAACGAATTTATCCAGTTGCCAAAGATGGACATTACGTAGTTGAATTTTTTTTTCTCTTGAAAAAGGCCACGTGGCCGAAAATTAGAAGAGTGGCATTGTGATTTTCTATCATGTTTTCTCTTCCTTTGGAGGACTATTGCTTTTGTTTCTGATAGTTGAAACCACACCAAGTGGTATAGTTTTTGCCTCTGCAGGGACAAAAGCATTTTATACGCCTTTTTTGGATACCTATCATCATTCATATATACCACTCGCAGACAAGATTTAACACACCTAGAATATGTGTTGACAAAAATGGGAAACCTACCAGTTTCTCCATATACTAAATGTCTTGGAGGCTTTGGATGAACACACATAAACCTTTTCAGTGCCGACAGATGCACTCTTTCAATGCACTCTTGGTCCTGTGACAGTCCCCGAATTTCTGAGCCCGTACGTCAAAATCGGCTGAATCTGACAATCAAACATTTTCAAAAATATGTTTGGAGAATGTTTTCCAGTGGACCTAGAAGTTTCATAATAACACAAATACCCTTTTTAGCGCGATCTGCGAGATCTCGTAATGTAGGCTCAAAAGATAGCTTTGTTGTTAGATATATTCCTAGGTATTTATACATGCTCACAATTTTTAACCTTTCCTCTCTCTAAAATACCATTCTTCATTCATGGAAAGATAGCCACCGTTTCTGTAACAACAATATTAGATTTCTCTAGGTTAACTATCAGATCTAAGCTCTTAGACGTGTTGTAGAGTATCTTTAATTGTGTCTGCAGACCTACCACACGCTATCTGAAAATAATGCTACATCGTCAGCGAAGAGCAGAATAAACAGTTCTACAATATCAGGATACAGCTGAATTCTATGTGTACCATTACTGATGACATCTTTAGTCAGTTCATTAATGAACAAGGAGAACAGGACAGGAGAGCATACTTTACCTTGCTTAAGGCCATGTGGGCAGAAGAATATTTCAGATAGAGCACCACCTGCCCGAACACGAGTCTTAACAACAGCGTGCATGCTTTCTATTGCCCAGGCAATTTTTTCCTTTAATACCATTGTTGCAAGTTTTCCATAGTTTCTGTCTATGAACTGTATCAAATGCTTTACAGAAATCGATAAAAGCAACATACAATTTTCTGTGTCTTACAAGCTGTTTCTGATCAGTGCCATGAGCGTAAAAACATGATCAGAGGTACTATGCTTTGCTCTAAATCCAGCTTGTTCTTCACCAATTTTTTGTTAGCATCGATCCATTTAGTAATTCTTTTATTTAACACAAAGCTATACAATTTGCTACATACATTCAGCAGTGAGATTCGCCTGTAGTTGTCGGGCACATTCATGTCCCCTTTCTTAACTACAGGGTGTAAGATTGACAATGACCATTCATCTGGATACAGGCCATTGTAAAAAATGTGGTTGAAAAATTTAATCAAGAAAGTACAATAATGTCAACATACCATCCGGTTCCCCAGTCGCTTTTTGTTTCTTTTTCTTTGCTTTAATGCTTTGATTGCACTTTTTATTTCATTATCAGATATTTTTCTCGTTTAGAGGGTCAATATTAATATCAAAGTCAGCGTCGGAGACACATTTAAAACGATCGCTACTAACATTGCCCAGAACATTTTCATTGCCAACACTATTGAATACATTATTACAGTGATTATACCCGTCTTCAAAGGAAATCATTGATTGGGTAGATTTAGGTTTGACAGATCGAATGGTACCCAGAATTTCTTTGGATTCTTCAAATTATCTTGCAAAGACATTATGATATTTTCTTTATGGCTTTTTTTTCTTTTGCCTAATTAACTCCTTTTAGGCTGTTCTCTCTACACAATATGCTGCCCTGTCCTGATCATTATGGGACCTTGAGCTCGTGTGTACATCTATTCTTAATAATTTTTTGCTTTGTTTGCACTCACGGTCAACCCAGACCCTATTTTTTTCCGGTTCCATGGAATATAGTTTTATCAGACTCATACATTCCCCAGCATATTTTGCTACAATACATTTTTTGGTCCTCCCATTACTTCGTCACTAGTAAATGCTAAAACATTCATTACTGTCACTAGTAAATGCTAAAAATCACCACTGCATGTTTAGATTCAACTTTATAAACTATGTTAAAGTCGTCGGCACATCGAGAAAGTAATCCACGTGAAACAATGAAGTAATCTA